>ML685899.1:1707302-1754283 GCA_007922175.1 Pelusios castaneus | reverse complement strand
GAATACTGAATAGAAATTCAGGGTGGCATATTTTACTTTCCTGAATGTCAAAATTCCTGATGTTACTCCCAAAGTGCCTCAGAGTTAACTTTCTTCCTGTTCCTAGTGGTTGCTATCCAGTTGCTGTTACTGCCCAGAGTCTGTAGTTGACATCGAAGTGTATTCAGTTTCTAAGATGGGCCAGGCTCAGCCCATTGCCAGCTTTAAATATTGCATATTGGATCAAGTTAAAAGTTCTGTTCTTAATGGATAGCTGTAATGATTTGCACTGGAGATGATCTGTGGTATCAACGGATGGGTTTCTTCATTCTGAACAAGTGGAAGTATCTTTATAGTATGTAGTTTCACTTGTAGTCGTAGGTGGTCAAACTATATGGATGAGTCTGAATAAGTGGAGGATAGTCTCCTGTCCAGTCAAAGGTGGCAAAAGGTGGCTTTGGCTGCTGTTGCTGTTTGACTGTCTGGAATCAGTGAAGAGGGCCAGAGTACAGCTAGGGTAAGTACGTACAACTACACTACTAATGAAGGTGATAACATGATGTTGGCTAGTTCTTTAAAGTATTGCGTTCTACCAGCTAGTATTGCCTCAAGCTTGTAGAGTCCTATAAGGCTCAATCTATCACCACTCCTCTTAACCATACTCATGAGATTTTGGGGGAAGAGTGTGGGGTACTGTGGGCTCCAGAATCAATTGTATGTTGACATCTCCCACCTTAACATCTGTCTTTCTACAGTTATGACCAAGACCTCACAGTACCTTGAAGAAAAATGGATTAATAGATCTTAAGACTAGAAGGGACCATTATGATAAATCAATATGAACTCTTACACAACAGGCCATAATTTCTCACCCAAAACATTTTGCATCAGACCCATAACTTCTGCTTCAGGTACAGCATATCTTTTAGAAAGATCTCTAGTATCGATTAAAAGACTTAAATGAATGGATGAGAAGCAGCTGACTCAAGTGATATTGGTAGGAAGATACGGCCATTCTGGAGAGGTGACTGAAACCTTGTTCTTAATAAAGGATAAGATTCTAAGTCATCTGCCCATCAAAGAAGTGTGCAGTCTGTGCATCATTCTGTACTCTTCTCTATTCCTGGACCACATACAATGCAACAGCAATGAGGATAACCTTCCATCTCCACATAGCCAGACCGTTCTGTCCTTTGAAAGAATAACAGTTGCATCATGATCAATTTCTATGTCAGTTCCAGTTTAGATTTCTGGGGGTGAAAATTACGGGAATTCAACATGCATAATATATAGCCCCTTGCATACTAAGAGACCGAGAACACATCGCTCTAAGCACCACAGACTCCACTGGCTTCCTATTTATTTCTGGATCCAGTTTCTATTAATGGCATATTAAACTGAAATCCTCATCATAATCTATAAATCCCCTAAAACCAGATTTTGCTACTCTTACTCTGTGTAGTATTTCAGTCCATTGCTTTCAATGGGACTACTTAATATGAATAAAGAGCAAAATTAGGCTGTGGTTTTCTGAGAGATTGCTTCTCCAGCTGCTACCCACTGAGCATTGCATCTGAAAGAATTCTCCAGTTGATAGAGCCAAGATGAGACTTTTGGGGCCTGGGACAGAGTTTTCTTGGTTGTTATTTAGACTGCAATCTCTATAGGGCAGGAAATTTTGTATTTTTTGTTTGCCCAGTGGCGGTACAATGTGGTCCCAATCCTAACTGGAGCAGTACTACTGTCATATAAATAATAAGAAGGTTCCTGATGGTGGAACTCATTACTGCTAGAGACCAAGTCTGCATGTTTTCAGAACATGATGCAATTTTGGGGAACTCCCTTGTCTCAAGTTTTTCAAATGGCTAGATATTGAGAATAAGGTGGGGGAAAGGGATAAGGGGAAAGATAATGAATAGAGAAAAACAAAATGAAAGAAGCATGGAGGATTGAAAAGGGACATATCCATTTGGACAATTTCAGCACCTAGATATCATGTCATACTCTTTACTCAATTACTACAAACCATGGCAATGGGAACATTAGAAATAGAAAGATCACCAATATCATATTTGCAAAAATAATAAGCAGAAAAAAATGGATAGATCACAAGAAAAAAGCAGACTTCCTAATGTAAAAGTTCTCTTCTGTCTTTTTTTCCCCATCCTTTGGGAAATCAGCTGTCTAATTTCCAAGAGGCAACAATACATTGTTTGTTGTGGTAGGTGATGATTTATTGAACTGGGCCTTAAATCTTTTTTTTTTTTTCCCCTTTAGAGGCAAATGAGTAACTGATTGAACTACTATGTAGGCTTATTTCAGAACGGCTTCATAGGAAGGGAGTGTTCTATGAAACCCAGGGAACAGATGCCTCATTGTTCACTTTGAGGATTTGTCTTCATTTACACTATCCCCTTGATGCACCTTAGCACACCTTGATTGCCCATTGACATTAATGTAGGTTAAGACTTCTTTTTGGACTACATAAAGTGCTGGTCTCCTGGCAGACTGGCATGCATGTAGGGTACATTGAGAGAGTCTGGGAATTTTAAGAAAACATCTACAATTTCTTGAAATGAGCTTGGTTTACAGTCTCCTCAGCAACAATTTATAAAGTCACATTTTATAGTGAGCAGCCCTCAATAAAATAGACAAGGAATCCTGTGGCACTTTTAAAAACTAACAAATTTATTTATCGCATGAGCTTTCATGGGAGAAAATCTCACTGGATTTCATGGGATTTTCTCCCACAAAAGCTCATGCAATAAACAAATTTTTTAGTCTTTAAAAGTGCCACAGTGGCATAGCAACGGGGAGAAGGTGGGGGCCAAGCCCCCTGCATGCCAGGCCACAGGGAGGGGTCAGGCTGGAGGAGCTGCAAGGCTTGAGGTGGTGTGGGGCACAAATGTGGTGTTGGCCCCCAGAGTCTGGCATGTGCTGAACACTCTTGCTACGCCACCGAAGTGCCATAGAACTCCTTGTTTGTTTCACCACAGTTATACTGTACAGCCAAACCTGGCTGCTCCTCTTTCATACTCTGTCCTTGAATTCTCTGTTCAGTGAGGTCTGCCAACAGACAGAAAACAATATTGAACTGAATTCATCATTTGTTTGATATGTCTCCTTCTGTTTCTCATTTATCTTTTTATCATTAGCTTCCACTGTAGCGTTAGTTCTATGCTATTCCACTACGGCTTATTTCTTTATTCAGATCCAGTTCCTGACTTCTTCTTAGTGAATATCACCAGAAACCAAACAGATATATTTCCTGAAATTCTTTTTATTTCCTAATTTCACTTCCAGAACTGTTTTTTCTGTATGCTTTGTTTTATAATCATCACTAGTTATTATGGAGAAATGCAGAGATTATTTATTGATGGCTCTGTAGATGCATGTTACCTAAAAAATTCCAAGAGAGTAATTTCTGCAAGTCTTATTACAAAAGAAGACATTATAATTGTAACATCAATTGGAATATAAATATTGTTCTTTCATGTCAGTGTATCGTATATAGAACAGTATAAACACTCATTGTCTGTATGAAGTTTTAGTTTGTACTGATTTCACTAGTGATTTTTATGTAGTCCAGGCCTTGACAAATCTGCCAGACACCGAGGGGCCAGCCCAAAAACTTGGACGCCTCTAGGTATCTGGCAGAGAAGGAGCCCTCCAGCACCGAAAAAAAGCCACTGCCGGTGGCTTTTTCAGCGGCATGGGGAGAAGAGAGAGATGGCAGCGCTCTGCCCCTCCAATGCTGCTATCTCTCCCCGCGACTGCACCTCCCGCAAGCACCGCTGAAAGAGCTGCCGGCAGCGGCTTTTTTCCGGCAACTGGAGAGGGGGGTTCTTTAGCCTGCCATGCTTGCTGCAAAAAGAAACTCCCTCCCCCACCACCGAAAAAAGTCGCTATCGGTGGCACTGAAGAAGGAGAGTATTGTTATCTCTCCCTCTTCCCCTGCACTGCTGAAAGAGCTGCCAGCAGTGGCTTTTTTCGGCAGTGGAGGGGGGAAGCTATGGCGGATTTTCAGTGGTGGGAGCCCAGTGCGCTGTGCGTGGTGGGGGGCTTTACCCTGGTGCTCTTAGGCACCACGGTCAAAAGCCTAGGCACCATGGCGACCTTGCACATAGGATTTGTCAAGGCCTGATGTAGCCCTTTGTAAAACTAGGCAAATATTGAGGGGTATGTCTACACTAAAAAAGCTAAGTCGATTCTCTTAAGTCGACTAAGAGAGTCTACACTAAAAACTTAAGTCGACTACCTGCGTCCACACAAGCAGGTGTTAGGTCGATGGAGAGCCGGGGCTCCGAAGGGAGTCACAGCTCCCTGAGACAAGGGAGCTGCGGCTTCCTGCTTGTCAGGGAGCTGTGGCTCCCTGCTTGCCGGGGAGTCATGGCTCCCTTCTCCCCAGCCCATCCCCCGGCCAATTAGGTCAACTTAGGGCTTTAAGTCGACTTAGGGCATCCACACCACCTTTAAGTCAACTTAATAAGGTCGACTTAAGCCTTAAGTTGACCTAACGAGCAGGAGTTAGTAAGTTGACTTAAGGAAGTGCTTAAGTCAACTTAATGAAAGCCAGGTGTGGACGCGGTGTTCTGTAAGTCGACTTGAGCGTCCTTAAGTCGACCTAAGTTGCAAGTGTAGATGTCTAGATGAGTTGATGTGCCCTCTGGTAGACCTCTGCATACCCCTTGTTGAGAACTAATGAGCTAGGCCACCAGGGTGTGCTCACTCTACCTTCTCAGTAATGGCAAGCCATTCATTAAGACATTTCAGAAATTCCAATCACAGTGTCCACAATGCAATGAAATATATACACAAATGTAATCTTCCTGTCTATCCATTCTAGAGCGGAATGTTACTTACATTTCTCTTCTACTGCCATCATTTAAAAAAGGATGGGACATCTGTGAATTTCATATGCTTTGTTCACAGTAATATTTGCTTTATCTTTGGAAAAACTGATCAAATGTATTCACTTAGAAGAAAAAAGCCAATTATTCTATGCAATACAAATAATTCTGAAGGGTTCTCTATTTTCTTTGTGCTACCAAGACCCTGAAAATGAGAAACCACCAAACCAATAAGAGCCTAAACTCATGAGACTCAAGTATGTTGAGGATACTTTCATTAAGTTGACAAGTCCCAAAGGGGTAGGATAGGAGATCTTATCAAGTTCTGTCTCTTTTTTCCCTCCTTCAGTGATAGTGAGAAAAGCTTTGGATTTCTTTAACTGTAAGAAGAAATAACCTGTTCTCAACTAATTTCCTGAAACTCTGTGCTTACAAAGGTTTAATTAATTAAACTGCACCTTATTGTTTTTCTTTTAACCATCTTTCTTTATTAAGGAATCCCAAGAAATCCAAGGCTTAAAATGTCTAGTTAACTGGCCAGCATCATGCTAACAGTTACACTAATAGTAGCAACCAGGATTGTAAATCTAAACTGTGTTGGAGCCACGGTATGTAAAAGTGATTTTATATGAGGAGGAAGAGTTAGGAATTTCAAGCACTCAGTACCTCCTGGACTTTATCCATATAGTAGTTCCCTGAAAACTGAACTGATTTGGCTGGTGCACCCTTCCGATTGTTTTGTACATATCTATCTATTTTTTGAATGAGTGGTGTGCTGCCTAATTTTATATTTAACAATGAATGTGTAAAGATCTGGTTTACACCATCAGCTCCACCTTTTCTATCTGGATTTGAGCATAAATCCTTACCTTCTGTATATACAACCAGTGAGCTAAGGAAGGAAAACATCCTAAATTGTTTAGTTTGCCATACCAAGTGTTGCCATAACAGAGCATGCTATTTGTTGTTAATGGCGCCATATAAGTTCCTGAAAAGGAAACTACATTTCCCTTTCTGTTCCTGGGAATTCTGGATTCACTGCCATTTATAAGCCATTCTTGGGAGCCTTCCACTGTTACAGTATTGGTTTGCTTACACCCACCTCCCTAAATTTTATGCTGTGATTAATCAACACTGACCTGGAAAGTTTGTTGGGATTCTGTATATCAAGAATCCTACAGATAGAATGGTGTGTCAGTGATTTTACGTGGCTGTTTATATAGAGAGATCAATGAAAGAATAATAATTAATGATCACATCGCTTTCCCACAGCACTTTCATTTGAGGATCTCAAAGTGCTTTACAAACATTAATTAATTGACTATTAGTAGTGTATGGCCCTTGGAAAGCAGTGTGCAGCAAAATTATGTTGGCCATTTCCTTGGATTAAGCTAAGTGCTGCTCTCCTAGTACCAAATGTATATGAGGGTATAAAAGGTAATACATACACAGTGCTGTGCACCTAAGTGCTGCTAGCTTCTATTGAATCCAGAAGAAACCCAGAATGGCAATAAACATCCATTGGAAGTAAGAGGGCCTGATCTTTTGTAACATCTTTTCTCTTGTAACATAAAAGTAAGAGAAAGGATGAAACCAACTCTGCTGTGCATATCTGCAGTTGGTTTCTCCTTTGCTATCTTCCCTCTGGGACTTTCTATATAGCTTCAATGGAAATAGCTCTCCGTCTTGGACTCATTCTGAGTGGTGGATAGCTCTGTCATAGTCCTTATCACATAGATCTGCTGCTATGACACCATCCAAATAAAAGTTATTAGGGAGGGAGGGAATAGGAAATGGGAGGGTCTTTCTTTGAGTTAGTTGGATGCATTGTGAGAAACAAAAAAGAATTTCTCCAAAGCAGAATGTGTGCATGAACAGTTGAATTGGTTTTATTTTAGGGAAAGAGAAAAAACAAGGAAAATAAAAGATCAGACCTAACAAAAGAGAGAGAAAAAGCAGCGAGGCAAGGCATTTGGTCATGTTTGTGTATTGCACTATGGTGGGGGGGAGGGGTTACACTGCATATAAGATACTGCACAGCACTGCATGAGGCCATCTGTCCTACAGGAAAGAACATAGTTAATAATACTACATTAAAGAAAGGTATGGTGCACTGCAGAGACTGTATTGCATTTAGTACTGGTACACTAGATTGGACTGCAAATAATTTGGTTATGAATAGAGATTGCACTGAGATCTGGTGCATATACTTGGGACTTTCAGGTGACTACATGTTTCTGTTACAGGGAATCTGAGTAATCGGAAATTTATTACTAAGAATTAATCCTACCCTACTCCCAGTCAGGGCTGGCCTGATCATATAGGTGAACTAGGCAGTTGCCTAGGATGCCAGGCCTTAACAGGTGCCAAATTAGATTAAAGTAATTTTTTTCTCTATTTAAAAAAGTATATTAATATGTTATCTCTTATAAAGAAAAGTATTGTCCTCTGACGGGGAGCGAAAGTAATAGTTTGCCTAGGATGCCAAAAACCCTTGGGCTGGCCCTGCTCCCAGTCCATATACATGCATTAGGCAAAGTGTTGTGATGTGTGTGTACTTGCCTCGTACCTAGTTCCAATTGCTCAGAACACCTTTGAATTTAAGAGTGCTGATTTTACCCTGCCAGGACAGAGCCTTCAGGCCACTTCTGCAAAATCCTGGGAATATTCACTGTTCCATTTTTTAATCCTTGATAGTGTCTGAGCACCTTTGGCAGAGCAAAGAATCACTATGCTTGCTCCTGCATTCATCCCCCTGAGGCCTCCATACCTTTATCTGTCGGTCCATTCTCCTTTCTGAGCCACTGTAAGGGATAGTTAGGAGTCAACTGGTGTGACTTGACATATCTCTCTGATATTGGACCCTCAATATCTTTAACAAACCCCCGATTACAGGTTTGTGGCAATGGGTTTTGCAGTCTATTTTCCAAGTTACTTCATCATAACATTTAGTGATGACACAACTTACTGTTGGAACATATTCCAAAGGGGTAGCTGTGTTAGTCGATTGTAGAAAGACAAAAGAGTCTTGTGGCACTTTTAAAGACTAACAGATTTATTAATCGCATGAGCTTTCGTGGGAGAAAATCCCACTTCGTCAGACGCTTTGAAGAACATAGAGTGTTTAGCTATGACTGTAATGGTGTCCACTCTTTCTGAGTCAGCAGGGTGATTGCTGTGCTTAAGAATTTGTATGTTCAGAAGATGTAGTTAAGAACTGTCGTTTCTACCCTATCTTTGTAATGTAAAAATACTTCAACTCAGGACTTCCTCATAACTCTTTATGCATTTGAAAAGCATCTGTCATCATATTACCAAATTCTGTTAGAGGCAAACCCAATGATTATAAATACTCCATATGCTATTGTTTCTCTGTGTCTTGGACTCTGCATTAAGCATATGGAAAACATGGTTCATTAATGCTGGCTAATGACAGTTTCTGATGAGCAGTTTGATAGTGCAAAAGGAAGCTTTTAAATCTCATATCTGGGTTATTTTGCAGTTATAGGGCAGCTTGCCCTTCAGTTAAAATTGACAGGTATTTTATTTATTGCCAAAACAGACTCTTGGACTCCCATGTCTGCAAATGTGCCTAGATGTTGTAAATGCTGAACACAGTAGAAACACAGTTTCTGACCCTCCTCTGATTAGCCACACTCCAGATTCATTACATTACTAGCTTCTCACAATCACATCCTTATAATTGATCCCCTATTTTTTACTTTCTTGAGTAACTGATAGGGGCAGTTGTTTTCCATTTTCTAAGTGCTGGCTCTGACCAGAATTTTCAGGTGCCATTTCCAGTAATTTCTAATGACTCATGAATCTGAACAGCATTCTTAAAAGTGTTTGGGAAAAAAAATGCTAAAATCTCTTTTAAGATTGCAACATTAATTAAAGCTAAGCTTTCTAACAGATTACACTTCTTTAACATGTGAAGTAGAAAGCTTTATATTTCCGACCTCATTTCCCTTTTTAAATATGGCATGTCACATATACCTTATTGCACATTACCCCTGTGGATAACAATTTCCTTTGTGATTGAGCTTTTCTAAATAGTAATCTCCTTGTTTTGCAATATTGACTGCTGTTACATTTCTGAGCCATCCATTGCTTGTTTATGGGAGACGTTGTCCTTGAACAGGGGTTTGGTTTTATTTCTGCATCTTGATGAGGGTGAATTATGGCTGGTTACTTCCTTAAGCAAAGATAAGCTGCTTAGCCATTCTTTGCTCTTTCTTCACCTTCTTAATGACAAGAAAGGCTGCCCATGGTAAGCCATCAGTGAAGAAACCTAAAGAGAAATTGCCCTTATGATAAGAAATGGATACAATATGTTCCCTGAGCACAGTTACTACAACCCTTGGCACCTTTACCAACCATGTACACATAAACTTTTACATTTTATTTGAAAAACAAGGAGTTCTGTCGCACTCTTAAAGACTAACAAATTTATTTTTTGCGTGAGCTTTCCTGGGCAAAGTCCTACTTTGTCAGATTTCAGCGTGGATAAAACTTCCTCTTTTGCAGAGAACACTCATGTCTTTTTAGGGTTATTTGATATGCTTTCTTAATAGATTTTAATAAATTGCTACATTTCCAGTCTATCCATCTATCCAGAAAACCAAAAAAACAGAGGAAATACCTGAGTCTGGGAAGAAGGCTAAATTAGAGGGCAGCGTATGCAATTGTCTAGACAGCAAATACAGAGACACGTGAAAAGCCAGTCCATGTCAGGGAGTGGAGAATCTAGAATAAAAAGTAATTTTAAAGATATGCTGCCTGGCTGTGGAAATCACATGCTTGGCTTTTTTCAGTACTGGGCTGAGCATTAACTCAGAGACACAGATAAAAAAAGGATACAAATATCAAGATTTAGATTCAGTAAATAGCCTAGACCAGAATGGAGCTTTATAAATTATCTACAGCCAATTGTTCCCATTCCAGTTCCATGGAAAAGGATATAGTCAAATCTGTCTGCCTGCAGGCCCACAGACAGCACTTCTGAGCCCCAAGGCAAAACAGTCCCCTCCTACCTCTTCTGCCCATGGCCCCACCAACGCCCCGCTCTGCTCCAGGCCCTGCTCTCCTCATATGTTCCTGTGCTCAGACCCCTTCTTCTCTTCCACACTGCCCCTCCCCCAGGCAGTGATGGACAGCCAGAGGGGCTGTGCAGGGATGAAGGCAGGGGCATCACTAGCACAGGGCACAAGGGGAACAGGCCCCAAGTGTCCCAGTCCAGTGCCCCGAGTCCCGCTGAGCCCCCGTAGCAGCAGCTAGCCCCAGCCCGGGTGGCACTCGGGGCCAGCAGGTGGTGGCAGGCCAGCTCAGGGCTGGCCAGGACCCGAGCTGGCGGGTGGCTCAGGCCTGCAAGTGGGCGGCCCAGCAGCGGGTCGGCCCTGCAAGATGGCACGGCAGGCTGGCCTGGGGCCGGCAAACTGGATTGGGTCCAGAGACTAGATTGGGGCAGGTGCCAGATTGGGCCTGGAGGGATGTGGGGCCTGTGCCCTGAACGTTTTTTGAGGGCAGCAACATCCCTGGATGAGGGAGAGGGACCTAATGACGATGGGTGGAGGGAGCAAGCAGGATAGGAGAGGAGGGATGCATCTCGCTAGCGACTGTGGGGAGGCCCAGAGAGGAGGAGCAAAGGAGTGACACGGTAAGCAGCAAGTGGTGGGGCTGGGGGGGAGTGTGGGCGGAAAAGCCTGGGCCTTTTACAATTGCTGGATCCTGGGCGATTGCTTCTTTTGCCCCTCTACTCTTGCTCCCTATTGGCAGGCCTGTCTGTCTGTCTAACTCTATACCGCACTCTTCCCATAATATTCAAGTGCCAGACAAAAAATGCTACAAATATATTGCAAAGCTTACGGGACACTAAAGTTCCTCTTCTTCCTCCCCAGGAGCAGGTTCTAGTCTCCTCTTTCCTATTTCCCTCAGGGCTGCCAGCCATCTTTAAATTTATGCACAGTCACTTAAAAAAAATGTGCAAATGTCTGTAAATCCATCAAAAAATAAAAATGTCAGTAAAAATCGGCTGTCTGCAAGGAGGTCTGCCAGAGATGTGAAAAGTGCCCCTCAAAGTCTCTTGCGGCATCTTGCCTCCTGCGAATCCCAGGCAGCCTGCAGACAGGGAGGAGCAGTAACTCCATTCTCCGGGCTCTATTGCCCATCCCCAGCTGCTGGCACTGCCTGGCTTCACATGCCAATGACTGCAGCTGCTGTGGCCACTGCGCCACCTCTTCCGGCTTTTGCTTAGCTGCCCGTCACCTGGCCACACTGCGCAACCTGTCCTGCCACTGGCTCAGACTAATCTCTCCTGCCACAGTCACTGCATCTACAAGTTTCCTGCAGCGATTGGGACTCCGGCAGCTCCGGCACTGCTGTGCCAGGCTCATCCTCCCTAGCTCTTAGCCTGGACCAGCCTGGTGCCTGCCCTGGGCCCACCTGAGCTCTCCCAGCCCCACTCACTTGCTAGCTAGCCGACTCCAGCTGCCGGCTCCCTGTGCTGCTACCTGTTGCTGTTGCTGCTGTCACGACCTCCAGCCACGGCTCCACAGTGGCAGAATGACTGAGGTTGTGAGGAGGCGATGAACGTATCGCTGTTTGTAACAATTTCTGGTAGGTGTGGGGGAAGACTAAATGGTAAAGGTTTTCTGCCCTCTACAGAAAGAGGAAAGGGTAAATTTCATCCCATTTTCTAGTAAGATTTAATTGCCCCCCAAAACTAATAAGAAATCCAGGGAGGCTTATGGTGTGGATTGTAATTGTGAGAGGGTGGTCTTGGACAATTCCCTTAAAAGCTCTCAATTAGTATCACCCTTAACACTTTTTATAGATAGGGAAAATGAGGCACAGAGACCTGGAGAGACTCAGCCAAAGTCACAGATTGAGTCAGTGAAAGGGCTAGAAGCAGACCCTGGGAGTTCTGGTTCTGTGTTCCACCCACTGGGCAAAATTGTCTCCCTTTTACCACTTCAAAGATCAGTATTGTTCTTAATTCAGAGTTTGGAGGCAGTGAAGTCACCACAGTGCAAAACGTATGTCCTACACATACCCAAACAACCAGATTGATCAATTAACTACAGCTAAAATAGTGTAATTCCAAATTCCTGTGTACAGAATATTGCTGGTTTACACTTTTGTCACATTATTGTATTGTTTATAGTATTTTTAGTGACATCAGTAAAAAAAAATCAACTTAGGACCTTCACATAAGTAAAACTAAAATGCCAGGTTGACAATCCTGCTTCTCATCTCTCTTTCTGTCTCTGTTCTTCTTACTGTGCTTTTGGTACTTCCATGGAGAGGCTGTAAACTGATGGGCTTTGCATGAGTTCTGAAAGGAGAGAGCTTCACAATGATTTTCATTTTGGTAAAAGGGAATCTCACAATCATGATCCACACTCTGACTGTTCCCTGATCTCACAAGTCTTCGTAGTTTTGTGTGTCACGAACAGTGCAGCTGTTGTAGTAGATCATGGTTGCAAGGAGTCAGTTCCTGAATTTACTTAGGCCCATCCCACAAAGAACCGTGAAATTGCTCAGCACAGTACCTATCAATTTGGTCAGATATTGGCTGGGTAACCAATGGAGTGAGCAGGTGACCAAAATAATCTGATGCTTAGCCAAGGCATTGCAGTATGGTGCAGTAGGAGAAGCCGTATGTCCATTCAGTTCATCTGCAGGTACACTGTATTGCAACAGTCAAGCCTAGGAGGCTGAGATCTGGATATTACATTGTGGTCAGGTCTATCACTGTCAGTATGGGGCATAAACTCATGGTTAGCTATAAAGGGAAAAAACATTTTCTGTTTGAGTATCTCACATTTGCAATCAATCCAGAGGGACCCCAGAGTTGCAAACTATTTTCATTAAGTGGATAGCAGATTTGATTGAGGGTGGGACAGATCTACTCCATGCAGCTCCTGGTGTTTATTTATATAGTGCCATAACGCACATGGCATGATAAACTATATTTACTAAACAGCAGACAGAGTTTATAGCCTAAATGCATAGCAGCTGCCAGGGCATGATAAACAGTAAACCAAGATAAACACAGCATGCCACATGGGCATTATAGCCAGACTGTGTCATGGATTAAGGGGGATTTAAAAAAAAACAAACTGAAAGAAGGGAGGAATGGGGCGTGGCAGAGTTCAATTGGGCGAATGGTCCAGCTGGACGGAGCAGTGTGAAAGAAGGCATAAAACTGGAAGTGGATTAAGGTGCCAAAGGTCGTGGACAGGGGAGACCCATAGGGGAGTGTAGCAAGCAGGACACGATGTAAGAGAGGAAGCCAAGATAATTCCTAGCGTTTTGTATAGAAGGGTCCGTATTTCCAAATACAAATAAAGAGTAAAAGTCTCACTGGAAAGCTGTTCCTAGTGTTTCATTGTGATAAGTAATAGCTCTGTAACTTGACTCCTAACCAGTGTAAAGTTAATTTTAAATTGGGTTTAAATAGGAAATTAAAATAGAGACACAACAGCCTGCTCACCACTTTTATTTTGGGTGGACTTATATGTATTTACACTGTTAAAACTTTGTTGCATGTGTGCCCTCACAAACAGTCTCTGTGATGGTGGCCTCAGCTCTGCTGCTGCGTTTGTCAAATTCTAATAGAAACACTGTCTTAACATGTGTTTATTATTTATAAATAAGATTTTATATCTTGGGGACCTGAAGTCAGGCCTCTAATTCCATATTTAGGCACATATATAAGCAGCCCTAAGCATTTGCAGAGCTTGATTTCGCTGGGAGTCAGAATTACTCATTATCTCTGAATATCCATCTATTTATTGAGGCACCTACATATGGAGTCACATGCCTAATTTTTGTTCTCAAATTTGAAAATGTTTGTCTCTTTCTCTCTCTCTCCAAATATGTATACGTATATACACAACCAAAATTTTCAAAAGTGGCAAGTGATTTTGCACGATTCACACAAAGTGTTAAGTTCCTGTCCCCTGAAGATCAAGCCCCTTTAAGATGTCTCAGATTGGGTACCCAAAAATTGAGGCACTCCAAATCACTGGTCACTTTTAAAAATCGTGATTGCAGGTTTGTGAGTGTATATATTACACACCCAGTTTTTTCCTAAAATAATTATGCATGGCAGCATTGACTACCAACAGATAAGCAAGAAAAAATAGCCATTACAATTAATTTTTGGACAAACCTTTTGTAAAGCATCTCACAGTTTTATTCTCCATGCCCTGACCTTTATTGTTTTCAGTGCCCAGCAAGTAAAATTAGCAAAGCAAAGGATAAAGATTTATTGAACAGAAAGAATGAGTTTCCTGTTAGGTTCACATCTGACATCCATACTGAAATCTTCACTGTGGTGCTGTTGAGAAACATTATGAAGGAAAAGTCAATGTCCAATTAGTACTTTTTAATCTAAAGCCAATCAATGGAATTTCCAACTGTCTCAAATGCAGATTGGTTACCCAGACTGAGTGACTGGGCATGCTGTGTGGAGGTAGGAACAATACATAGGAACAATAGTCTGCTTTGAGAAGTGAGAACACACCAAATCTCCATAAATTGTAGGCTAATGCCTTGGAGTGTCCAGCATAATCAAGAGCCAAACTGGTATAGATTGGATTGTAAGGAGCTGAATTAGGAGAAAGATCTGAGTCTCATTTTTCACTATATAAACTACTTTGCCCTACTATGTCACACTTTATACCAGAATCTCAAACAAATATTCAGATACTAAATCAACCAACCATGTCTAAATATTAAAATGGAGCAAGAAATTCACATTGCCTACTTTATTCATTCTGGGTATGTCTCTACAATGGTTGGATTTCGATGGCAGTCAAAGGGATATACGCAAGGTTTTTAAAATACCTTGCATTTCTCCCTTCAACTGCCTACTATGGTGTCTTCAGTGCACTGAGCTGAAGGCAAATGCCCTCCCTTTGACTCATCACTGCTCCAGTTGCTGGAGTGATCTTCAGCGATTGACTTCCTGATTGGCTGAGTGGGTCTTCACAGACTCAATTAGTCAATTAGGAAGATCGATCTGATGGTGGCAAATTTGCCGCCATCAGTGAAACTTGTCCTCAGTTTCACCCGTTTTTTGATTTGTGAGCAGATTGTGAAATTCTCACATTTCTTAGTTATTCAAAATTGTTCAAGCATTTCTTTGTGAAATAATTCAAATGAACTCCTTGCAAAGTATTGCTAAGGAGGAAGATTCATACTCTAATTTCAACCTGTAAGAATCTGAGAATGAGAGCCTTTCGTTTTGGCACGTCTAGAACCGGCACCTATGAGTATTACGCAGACAGGCAGATGAAGCACCACCTCAATAATCTTGGAAAGTCAGGCTTCCCACCCACAGGAAGCCCTACTTGGACTTCACAGGCCGAGGGCAGATGATTTGTTACTACCCACTATGTAAGCCAGGAAGTGTCTGGGGTGGCTTGTCTGAGAAACTGTGCAGACACCCTTTTACTGATTCATGGAATACCGCTCTTTTGCCCTGATGCCTCATTCCTGACCACTGGCTCTGATTCCAGCTCCAACCTTGGCTCTGACTATTAGGTCAGACAGCTCATGTCCCAGATAAAAGTAACACAGCATTTATATTATTTGGTTAGTTGCATAAGTCACATGGTATTGCTTCTGTCTCTTGATTGGGTGATTAATGTAACTAACCAACACAATATGAATTATTAACACTACAATCTAATATACAGTTCACAATTCACTTTTGGTGAATATTTGAGTTTGAAATTTTCAATCAATGCGGGTTTGCACACTAAACTTTTGAGTTTCTTACAGTTAATGGAAAGTGCAGATGAAAGTCATGAATATGGCTGAATTGAAATTCACTATTGAATTTGAATAAATATTCAAAAAACAAACATTTCACTCCTGCTCAACTATTAACAATGTCTCCCTTGAGCAATATGGTAAAGTGAGGCACACAGAGCAATTAAGTGATTTTCTTAAGGGCAGTGGTACAGCCAACAGGACCCAGGAGTCCTGATTCTTTGTTCCCAGTTCTAATCACTAGAGCACACTTCCTTCCTTAATTAACAGCCAGAAGGGACAACAGAAGTTTGAGTGCTAGAATTTGTCTGGTGAAGCCCATTGCTTCCTTCCTGGACTGATTCCATTGACATTGTTTCTGTATATTTCATGGTTTGCAGCAAACAGAACAGATTATTATTAATGAAGTGGCGCGAAGTATCAGGTTGCAGTTTGACATTCCTGTGCCAACGCGTGAAGAATAATGCTCCCCTTAAATACAAAGGAGCCAGTTTTGATCTTGCAGGATGTACTAACTTGCTGAGCATCTATTTCTTGTCCCTCATGATCTCCTTTGTGCCTTCTCCTTCTTTGCCTTCCACGCTTCCTTCTCATAATCCTCCTCCACTCCTGAGCACATGTAGACACTGGAGGAGGAACTTATCTCTTACAGGTTCCAAAGGGTTAGCCATGTTAGTCTAGGTCAGCAAAACAAACAAGGAGTCCTGTGGCACTTTAAAAGTGCCAGGACTCCTTGTTTGTTTTATCTCTTACAAGTTAACAATAAAGAATCCTTTGCCTAAGTGATTGATTTCCAAGCAGTCTCAGGTATTTCTCTTTAAAAGATAATTACTTTGTATTTGTTTTCTCCTCTCTGATTGGCACTTTCTATACTAATAAACCAACTCCCTCATGTTATGCAGCCAAATGACCGTTGCAGTTAATACAAATCATCATTTCCAGTCCAACAAACTCAGTTAATTGTGCAAACCTGCAACACACCCATAAAGCTCCTATCTTAGCTGATTATGCAATCATGAATCATGAAGGAAATGCACAGTGTAATTAAAAACAGTGATGCAGAGATATTATTAGTCTAAAGCTGGAATCAAAGCATATGTGATAATCATCTGTATTAAATATTAATCATCTGTATTAAATGTGTATTTCTATGTGTTGTTTTCAGAAATTACTAAACTATAAAATATCTGTTCCAAAAATGCCAGATTCATGTTTGGACGGTCTCAGAAAAACCTGAAAATAAGTTGAACTAAGAGTCCACAATTGAAATAGTCTTTTGGGGGAACTGAAGTGGATGAATAAATCTAATAATTTAGTGCCTGGGCTATTCCTAATCTTAGTGCCATCTGCCATTGTTCTTGTTCTTCCTGAAAGCACCAGACTCAGCACTAATACTTCTAGGAATCTATGTGCTGTGATATAATGCCCAGAAATACATCATCTTCCATGCAGCAGCTGCATGTTGGTTTAGCATTTTAAGGTCACCTCATGACCAACACGCCCAAGAGAGGGAACCTCTCTCTTTCCATTTCTTTTTAACCCCACTGGTATAATTTTAATAATAACCTTATGCACACACAGAAGAGGCCTCTGAAAATATTTCTCCTATGCTTAGGGGTATGGTGAACTGGCCAGTATCTATCCATAGGGCTATACTGCCCATTACAATGGTGCATATTGCATGGTGCTCATCATTACTGAGGATTAACTGGAATGCCGTGTATTAGTTTGACTAGAATCCATATTTAATCTGAAATCAAAAGCAGATATAGTACTATCTATGACAACCCTATATGAATGACTAAAAACTCTAGTCTAATTAGTAAACATGGCCAGAGTTTAAATACCAGGAAGGGAGAGGAATTATTTGAGTTCAGTGCCCAGGGCTTTTTTTGTGATAGTACTCACGGGTACTGAGTACCAGCACCTTTTTTTGTGATGGTACTCAGGGGTACTGATTACTGGCACCTTTTTTTCACAGTGATGTGGCCCAGGCTCCTGCTGATGCTGCTGATGGCCCCAGGTCCCTGGCCAGGTACCGGCACCTTTAAAAAAAAAAAAAAAAAAAGTACTGTCAGCACCCATGTGGACACAGGAATAAATGGATATAAACTGTCTATCAGGAAGTTAAGACATGAAATTAGATGCAGGTTTCTAAACATCAGAGGAGTGAAGTTCTTGAATAGCCTTCCAAGAGGAGCAGTGGGGGCAGAAAACCTATCTGGCTTCAAAACTCAGCTGGTTATATGTATGGAGGGGATGGTATGATGGGACAGCCTAGTTTGGCAATTGACTGATCTTTGAGTACTTGTGGTGGATATTCCAATGGCCTGAGATGGGATGTTAGATAGGGTGAGCTCTGAGTTATTACAGAGAATTCTTTCTTGTGTATCTGGCTGGTGAGTCTTGCCCACATGCTCAGTGTTTAACTGATTGCCATATTGGGTCAAGAGGAAATTTTCCTTCAGGGCAGATTGGCAGAGGCTCTGGGGGTCTTTTGCCTTCCTCTGTAGTATGGGACACAACTCACTTGGATTTTCTGTACCTTTAAGTCTGATCTGAGGACTTTAATAACTCAGTAATAGGTTAGCGGTATATTACAGGAGTGGGTGGGTGAGGTTTTGGGGCCTGCATTATGCAGGAGATCAGAATAGATGATCTTATTTGTCTCTTCTGACCTTAGAGTCTATAGGCTATGTCTACACTTGTTAAATCGACTTAACAAGGTTGACTTTAACTCGACTTAAAGTCAGCCTTGTTAAGTTGACTTAACGGAGCATCTACACTTAAAGTCGACTTAAGTCGACCTTGTTAAGTCGACTTAACAGAGCCTGTAGTGTAGACATACCCATCTACACTGGCTTTAAATAGACTTAAGTCGACCTTGAGAGGTGGTGTTACTAAGTTGAGTTAAGGAAGTTCTTAAGTCGACTTAACAAGCGCCCAGTGTGGATGAAGAGTTCTGTAGGTTGACCTAAGGCTCCAGTGTAGATGCATCCATATATGAGTCTATGATTTTCTTGTTTGGAAGATGGCTGGACATATGCAGAGGTGGGTTATGGTTGGTTGAGAAGAGGACTTGTTAGCAGAGTGCCATGTACTGAATGACTGAACTGCTTATTTTCTTGTTTTTTACGGTTCAGGTTGGTCAGCTATGTAGATTAGAAACCTTAGATCAAAGTGAGGAAAGACTGATGTGAGGATAAGTATTAAATTAAAGAAAATGTAAGACTAAACTTTCCATAGTTATAGGAATAATTTTTCTACCTATTAAGGGTAACTGCATGTGAAAATGTTTCCATAAATACTCCCAACCCTCTGATAATGTTGGTTGTGCTTAAATAATTTTGCTTTTAGTGGAATTGGTTTAATATGATATCTAAATTGTTGATTCAAGTGCTCCTGCTCCTTCCTGCTCCTTTCAAAATGCTGTACCTTAAATTTTAAAATTATTTTGCTTTCCTCTGTGAAGAAATCTCTGGAATAACAGAGTGCTTCACTGTCTGTGGAAGTTTAGTATAAGAGTATATATACTAACTAATTACTGAATAAGACTCTAGATCAAAACTACTTTGAGCCTAAGAATCTGTCCTTCCATGAAAAAACTGGAGTGTTAGATGGCAGGTCTACAGGAGATGCTACGTCGGCGCAGCTGCACCAATGCAGGTGTATTGCTGTAGGGCAGGGGTCCTCAAACTTTTTAATCAGGGGGCCAGTTCACGGTCCCTCAGACTGTTGGGGGGCCGTACTATAGTTTGAAAAAAACATGAACTCGTAGCTATCACGTCTGCTGCTGGCCTGTGTTTCTGGGTACTGGGTGGCAGGCAGTAATGAATCCACACACTTTTTGTTGGTGCTGTGGGGCTCCAGCCAGGCCCAGAGTGTGGGACTGACCAATTTTAGCCTGCGGGCCTGCTGTTGTGTAGGCAACTAGTAACCAATGTTCCCTCTAGGTTTGGTGGCTTGTGTGCAAAATTTTCAAGCCATGTGCAAAACTTTTTCTGAATAAAATTTTTGTGCAAACTCACACGACAGAAATTATAGGCATTAATTGAAGTTAAAGTGATTGTAAATAGAATTAATTAATTGTGTTTAATTAATTTAATTTGAATGAATTTTGAATTGAAATTTAATTTTTAGAACGGTTTTTATTTAAAATTAATATTTAAAAAGCTTTTTAAAAAAGAAGGAAGAGAAAGAAAAAAGAGAAGGAAGGAGGAGAAAAAGAAAAAAGTAAGAGAAAGAAAGGAAGGAAGCAAAGAAAGAAAGAGCAGGAAGGAAGGAAGGAAGAGGAAGACAAAGAAGAGAAAAAGAAAAAAGAAAGGAAGGAAGGAAGAGGAAGACAAAGAAGAGAAAAAGAAAAAAAAAGAAAGGAAGGAAAGGAAGAGGAAGACAGAGAAAAAGAAAAAAGAGAAAGGAAGAAAAGAGAGAAGGTAGGAAAAGAAAGGCGGAGAGAAGGAAAGAAGGAAGAGAAAGAAGGAGGCAGGAAGGAAGAGAAAAAAGGAAAGAAGAGAAAGAAAAAGGAAGGCAAAGAAGAGAAGGAAGGAAAGAAAGAAAAAGGAAGGGAAGAGAAAGGAAGGCAAAGGAGAGAAAGGAGGAAAGAAAGAAGCCGAGAAAAGAAAGAAGAAAAAAAAAAAAGAAAGAATGAAGTCGAGGCTGCTGGCGGCGGGGACCTGAACGCGGCCCTGGGAGGGCAGAGCAGACCCCGGCACTGGAGACCGATCCTGGCCCTGTGCTGGGAGGCCGAGGCTGTCGGCGGAGCGGAGCTGACCCCGGCCCTGAGCCAGGAAGTCAAGGCGGCCGGCGGGTGGGAGCCCGGGAGCCTGCCCCGGCTGCGGCCACCCCGCTGCCCCAGCCGCACGGGGCAGGCAGGCAGGCGCGCGCACATGCCCCAGCCCTGAGCCTGCCTACTCTGTCCTGGGGGTGGGGAGGGCCAGCCCAGAGACCGGGCTCAGGTCGGGTCTGCCGCGGCAAAGCTGCAGCCCCGGGGGTCTGGTGGGGGCTGCCGGTCTGTGCGGGGGTCCCTCAGTGCTGCGCAGGGGTTGCGACGGCTGCTGTGCGGCCGTGCACCCGCCCAGCTTAGAGGGAATACTGGCGGGGACCTGAACGTGGTCCCGGGAGGGCAGAGCAGAGGCCGGCAACGGAGACTGATCCTGGCCCCATGCTGGGAGGCCGAGGCTGTCGGCGGAGCGGGGCTGGGTTGGCTCCAGGCCGAGAAGTCAAGGCGGCCGGCAGGTGGGAGCCTGGGAGCTTGCCCTGGCCGCGGCCACCCCGCTGCCCTGGCCGCATGGGGCAGGCAGGCAGGCGTGCGCACATGCCCCGGCCCTGAGCCTGCCTGTTCCGCCCTGGGGGAACTGGACGCAGCGCTGTCTGTGGCCGCAGCAGGGGTGGGGGCCGGGTAAATGACCTTGGCGGGCCGTAGTTTGAGGACCCCTGCTGTAGGGCATCCGGTGAAGACTTGTATGCCAATGAGAGAGCATCTCCCACTGATGAAGTGCTGGTGTTGACAGCGCTTAGGTTGCAATAAATTGCCTTGCTCAGAGGTTGGCTTTTTTCAACCCCCAAGTGATGTAAGTGAGATCAACTTGAGCAGTAGAGCAGACCTGCCCTTAGACTCCGTCACTGTAATCACAAATGCCCAACTATGAAAAAGCACTCTGCAGAGTTCCAGTCTTCACTGGTCTGTCAGTTTGGGCACCACCGAAAATGTCCTGGAGAAAATTGAGCAACTGCTGAATGTTAGTTTAATTATATTTTCTTCTTTCCCAGTTTTAAATTGCCCAGTAAATCTTAATTTTGGATCTCTCTGAAATCCCTATAATAACTACCTTTGCCTCAGACAGAAATCTCTGTGACACTTCAGACTGCTCACTTAAAAAATAGAGGTTACATCAAAAACAAAGGACCTAAGAGCTCAAGCAGGGAATCTCCACTTCTGCCAAATATCCATAGACTCTCTTCTCATATATCAGGAACAGCTTTTCAGCTAAGATGGATTCTGCATTTCTTCCTACATTATGCATTTATTTGTTTCTCTGTCACATTCACCATCCATAGTTCAATCACATAAAATAACTGTTGCTTCCCTTGGAGTCAAAGGGTATATCTACACTAGCAATTTAGGTCGACTTAAGGACCCTTAAGTCGACCTAAATTACTCCATGTCCACACTGGGATTTCATTAAGTCGACTTAAGAAATTCCTTAAGTCGACTTAATGAAAGTTTAAGTCGACTTTATAACTACCCCTGCTTAGGTTGACTTAAGCCTTAAGTCGACTTCTTAAGTCAACTTAAGGATGGTGTGGACGGGGAGTAGCCCTTAAGTTGACTTTATTAAGTCATCTTAATGTCAGTGTGGACACCTATGTCCAATGTTAAGTCAACTTAATAAAATCGACTTAAAAGGAGCCACTTTGTTAAGTTGACTTAATAAGAGTGACATACCCAAAGATAGTAGCTGTTTAATAACACATAGAAAAATTACATCAGATTCAGGGAGGAAGTGGAAAAGTCCAGTTGAAACTTTATGAGAAAATTAACTTAGTATGCTTCCAGTGCTCTCCCTGTATCTGCTCCTACATCAAAATTATAAAATTTCCACGATTACTAACTTCTTAAAAAACTCCTTGCAATAAAAAGTAAACCTAACCTAACAATCTAAATTACATGCCCTTTAGTCCCTTCTTTTTCTCAGTCCCTATTTTTATCTATAACAAATTAGACTGTATATTTCTCACAGCAGGAGCTGTCTCGTCTTACATCTCTTTAAAGTGCCATCTGCATCTATGGAAGTATATAAATAATAATAAAAATAGTACCTAGTGTGGAGCTGGGGAAGGAATTTGTTCTGATTCCAGTTGTACTTAAGTATCTAAATATGTCTTCCCTTTTGTGCATATGCATGGAATTATTAGTTCCCTAAGTCGACCTAGGGCTGGGGACAAGCCTAAGCCTAACCCCTAAACCCTAACCATCGCGGGTCCCAGTGAGCGGCCCTCTCCTCTCCAGTCCCCTGCGGCAGCTGCCCTTTCCCTGGGACCCGCGGGGGTTAGGGGTCCCTGTGGGTTGGGAGCCGCAGCTCTCTGTCGACTTCAGAGTCTAGTGTAGACTCTGTAAATTGACTTAACAAGGTCGACATTCGACTTAAGTCAACCTTGTTAAATCAACTTAACAGAGTCGACTTAGTTTTTTACGTGTGGACACACTCTGTGAGTCTATGACAGGAGGAGGCAGGGCAGGTCAGCCATCTGACTACATGGCCCCAACTCATGAGCTGCTCCCACAGCTGGCTGGCTGCATCAGGAGAAGAGAGGAAAGAAAGCAAACATTGCAAGCAGTTGTCAATGCGGATTTCCAGTGGCAAAAAGAGTGGATCCAGGAGCAGGCCCGTCTCCCTGCCCCTTAGAGATTCCCACCAGTAAACTCTCACTGAGAAACACTTTAGCACAGAATAACCTGATGCTGTCCTTAGTACCCCTCAGTGCCCACTCTGAGATAGCTTTTGATAACGGGACTGGAGGTTTTGTGGGATAGCCTGGAGAGTAGATATGAATTCCAGCTTGACCTTGGTCTCCCTGGAGAATAGAAACAGACAAAGCCTCCTTCTATGCAATGTAGGTGTAGCTGTGTTGGTCCCAGGGTATTAGAGAGAAAAGGTAGGTGAGGTCATATCTTTTATTGGACCAACTTCTGTTGGTAAGACGGACAAGCTCTTGAGCCACACAGGACTCTTTTTTGGGTCTGGAAAAGGCACTCCCTGTGTCCCACAAAATGCAAGGTAGAACAGATTGTTTAGCATAAGTAATAATACATTTCAATAGGCCAGTCAAGGTGAAGTGGCCCATTAACACGCCTACAGTCATAGGGAAGAAAGGAAGGGGGAGGGGAGCTGCTGCTGGTGGGACTTTTAAGAAGACCACACAGTGTTATAATAAGCCACTCTCTCTCGTCAGTCCATGGTTTTTTTTCATAAATAATGTAGATGTAGCTGACCTGGGTCCCAGGATTTTAGAGAAACAAGGTTGATAAAGGAATATATTTTATTGGTCCAACTTCTCTCACCAACAGAAGTTGGTCCAATAAATGATATTACTTCACCCACTTTGCCTCCCTAAAGTCTCCTTCTGTGAGGCTAATCGATATAATATATCCTGATGACTGGTGGCTGGGCCTAGTGCTTTGTATTTGTCTTCTAGCTGCAGGACATATTCTTCAGTTTATTGTTGCTGTGTGTTGCAGATGCCGCTTTATGTTTTTAGCCATGGAAGTTTCTGAGAGCTTTCTGTGACCTTTATTTATAATGTGTGTTAAACACTTTCTATCACTTTAATAACTTAGCCAGCCTCTGGAAAAAAAACTGTCAAGGAAAAGCCACAGCAACTCATAACAGAGAGCAGCACGCTCAGATTCTGGTAGCAGGATCCTTCTTCCTTAATGACAAGTTGCAAAGGGGGAGCCGTGTTAGTCTAGTTCAACAAAACAAACAAGGAGTCGTGGCACTTTTAAAGACTCACAGAGCTCCGCTTGCTGCCTAGCAACTGGAGCATCTCAGGCAGCTTCCGTGGCAGGCCCACCTTTCATGCTTAGGGGCCCAGACAGTAAACAGGGGCTGGCTACACCCCTGATTGGCACTGGAGACCCATGGAACACCACTGGTTCGCTGCCGTGAGGAGCTGACAGTCTGAAACGCGCACCAGGCATAGAACAGCAGTTTAGCTCAGTGAGAGTTTGGAGAGTTTACTGGTGGGAAGAGTAAGGTAGGGAGGAGTTCTAGAAGAAGAAAAAGAGAGAGAGAGCTCTTATTGGGTAGGAAGTGGGAGACTGCTCCAAGTGTAGCAGGTGTCATAGAGGAAGATGCGAAACCAAGCGTGGAAGGAGTAGAAGGCAGATGAAAGGTGCAGTAAAAGGAGAGAAGACTGGGCAAGTGAAGGGGGAGAGGAAGATGAGAACAGAGATCCAAACAGAAGTGGTGAAGCTTTGTATAGCCTTGAAGGTGGGAATGTTTGGATGCAAAGCTGTAAAAGGCAGGAAATGAAGGAGGTGGAAAGGCAGCCAGAGAAGCAGGAAAGGAAGATTACTTTTACAGTGGATTTTATGTAGGCTGGAGGGGCAGGGGTTGAAGCCAAGCAGGCTGAGGAGAAGATTCAAACCTATTGACAGGGGGAGTGGTCCTGCTTTGTAGCAGGGGGTTGGACTAGATGACCTCGTGAGGTCCCTTCCAACCCTATTATTCTATGATTCTAAGGTAGAGATGATCAGGATGCAGACAAGGATTTCTGCTGTCTATTCTGGATGTCCTGCTGGAAATTCATGTAAAATCCCAGCTCAGTCTCTCTTTTAACAAGGGAACTGAAATCCTTCTTTCCAGGAGACCCAGTGCAATGTGTGCATATGTGTTTCTTGGTAGGACACGTCCTCTGCTTAAATATCGGAAACCCACCTGCCTAGTGACTTTTAGAAAGGTCTCTTCTAAAAGTGAAGCATAGTGGAATTAAACCAGGCACTGACAGTTTCCTCAGCATGAGAAAAGTAATTTTTTTGCTTCAGAAATAAGGAACTGATTCAAAAGAGAGCAAAGGACAAGGACTCAGTAAGGTCTGGGGCTTATCGACAAGGGATCTCACTACTGCCATGCCAAGCAGCTGGGATGATTCCCAGACCGGCTATATGTATTGTTCATGCTCTGCTCCTCTGAAATAGTCTCTGTCCTGGGGGAACTGAGCGTGACAGACTGTTGTTGCTTCTAAGAAAAGTTTCTAAAATAACAGTTCACAGAAGATCACAGTAAGTTTCTCTGTAAATTACATAGACATTCCACTTTCTTAGAATTGCTGAAACCGGGACGAATTAGAAATTTGCACACTCCCCAGAAGCTCTCTAAAAAGTCTAAAATGTGGGAGAGCTGGTTGCATTTTATTCAGTTATTTAAGGATCTTGATGTGCAGGACTGTAGCTCATAGCCTGATAATTGTTCAAACAGTTTGCTTCACTAAATCCACACTGGCTGTTTAGTCACTTAAGTTACATTATATTGTTTCTGTTCTCGGACTTAGAGGGCTGGAATTATTAAAAGCATAATAATGAATAGTAAATAACATACATATATACAGTGCATACTCTTGTTCAATCAGATATTTGTATTAACAAGAGCCTTCCCAAACATTCATGTGAACAGAACTCCATTCACATACATTTGTAATAACAAGAGTTCATGGATACAGTCAAACAGAACAGTCATTTAGAATTTGAAAGTCTGTTTACCAACACTGTCTTTTGCAATTCACTGGAGTATTGCAATTGTTGCCATTTCTCCCACTAACTCAAACCACTTTATTCTGCCACAAGACCTGATTTCTGGAGAGCAGGATGTGATGCTGACAACTGAACTCAGAGCAAGTGTGTTAGTAGAATCTCAGTGTTCATTTTTATTTGCTATTTGCAAATTTAAAAATACCGTCTAAGAGCAAGTAAATACAGAATTAGTTGCCATAAATAACACTGGTCACCAAGAAATCTTCAAGCCATAGATCCCTAACATTTTCTAGCTGGTGAGCTATCAGAAATGGTTAGGGTGCTATGTATATAAATATCTGTGATGACAAATTGCAGTATATAAGTAAACCTATCAGGAAAGTGTTTATCAGATTTCTGTACAATTCCTGCAGTCCTTTTTATTCTTAGTCAATAGAGTAGCACTAGAGTAGCTGACTTGAGAGGAGAGCTCACTGGATGGGGTTTGGTTGAATAAGGATTGCAGGACTTGGGTCATGCATATTATCATTTTTAGAAAGAATTGAATTTGTTACATAAATGTTAACAAGTTTAATATTGTGCCTGAAAGGGTTGTTTCAGATAGCAGAGAGGCACTCCTAAAGGAGATATCTACTCAGATCCAGAGTGGGGGTGGATACCCTTTCTAAGGATACAAGCTATTCAAGTTCCAGAGGGGTACCCGTGTCAGTCTATTTCAGCAAAACAAACAAGGAATCATGTGGCATTTTTAAATAAATACATTTTAAATAAATAAATGTGTTAGTCTTTAAAAGTGCCATTAAATTCTTCACTGTGGGATTGAGTTTGGTTTTTGGCCAACCTTTGTGTTGTCAGCTATCCATTCACACAAATTCAGAAAAATTCTTTGAAATGGGCAAATTCAAAATGTACATAAATGATCAGTCAGGCCCCCCAAAATCATGAGATTGACTTAAAAATCATCAGCTTTAAAAAAAAAAATAACACAACATATTAGGCTTTCTATTTGTCTTTAGTTTTGAGTCTTGAGGGCTGGAAACTTAAAATATTAAAAATAAAATCAGATATTCTCACAAAAGCACAGAATTCCAGGATCTCAGGCTTAAAGAAAAACATCAAATATATTTCTTCAAAGCATCTGACAAAGTGGGATTTTCTCCCATGAAAGCTCATGCTATAAATAAATTTGTTAGTCTTTAAAAGTGTCACAGGACTCCTTGTTTGTTTTTATCAAATATTTTGAGACTTGTGATGAAATCATGAATGGTGGCAACACTGCAAATAGTTTTTGAAATGTATCACTATGCACCAGTCCAAACCGGGTGAAGGTGTATGAACCCTATTTAGTTTTGTATCAAAATTGGAAATGAAAAGTGAGGTAAAGTCTAACATTCTGATTAGGAAATTTAACACCTTGGTTGATCATCTCCCAGTGCTGTAACTAGCAGACCTGCGGTTATACCGCAATTGATCTAAAAGACACAGGATGGTGGGTCATGTTGCAGATTTCCAGAGGCATGTAGAGGAATGTGCTGTTGTAGAAAGAGACAGAGAACTCAGTGTCGTGTAAGGGCCCATCTTACTGTCCCAATGGTAACTCAGTTGACCCACATAGCTGCCCACATGGGCACTCCAGCTTTTATTCTGCTATTGTTTAAATTGTCATTTTGCTATCTTTTTGCAATTCCATGACAACTGAGCTTTGCACTGAAGGTTTGGATGCTCCTGAAGCAAAGAATCTGATGTCTAGCTTTGGAGGAGGTTAAGTCAGGAGAGAAGTAACAGTTGCTCAAAGGTGAGGGACCTGCGGTGACCCTCCTCAAAAGGAGCTGAGAACAAGCTGGCATAGCCCTGTGTGGCCAGGGGAGTGCGGCACATCCCAGTGTTTGACTCAGAGTGTGGCAGAGATTATATAGGCTGGATTGGCTGGAAAGCATTATGTGAGTTGCGTTTAGCTAGGGAGCTAAATATTAATTCTTCTTTGTTGCTAAGAGTTTAAACCTGTATAATTAATTCTGGCAACACCAGAGGAAGTGAAGTGGTTAAGTGAAGGTTCTGCATGTGGTCTGCCAGTTACAAGTGCAACCTCAAGCAGGCCTCTGCCAGCAGGTCCTGTATTTCAGGTTGGGCTGGAACCCAGGGAGGCTGTTTCTTTTTTCAAGTACTTTAGACCTAGCTGCTCTCCTCCAGAAGAGGCTCTTTTGGAAAACAATAATGTGTATGTGAAAGAGATCAGGTGCCTGGCCATGACCAGACCAGGAGCCCAGCAATGGACATACTTAAGATTCTGAAGGGGTGAATCAGGGACGCTTTCTATGCTGATGACTATACACAGGTCTCTCTGCATATTACCACTCCCACAGCTTTTTCTTCCAGAAGCATCAATACAAGCCTTGGGCCCTGCTTGATACTTGGTAAATTTCCACCTTTCCTGATCAGGGTCATTACACAGATGTTTCCTCAGGGCACCATGGTTAGGCACCAGAGTTCCTGAAGGAATTTCCTGCATTACAGATAGGAGAACGAACTGGTTTGTAAATCAGTATTCCAATCAGTTAAAAGCTTATCTGACGTGCATAAGGACACAGTGTAATCTAAAATCTAAACTATTGTTATTCAGGCTTTGGTACTTCCTGAGACTACTCTCCCTCCCACCAATCAGCTCTCTCAACTCGTCCACAGAGATTCTCCTGCTTTGGAAACTTGTCCTTACCCAGCCACAGCATGGCTTCTGTCAGCTGCCCAGAATCCTACAATGGCTCATTGGAGGAAAAGTGATAATTGAGTGGCTTTTTCTGTGTTGGGAAGGGCATGGGAGAACACTACTGGCCTCTTCTACACTGCTGCTCACTGCAGCTGTCTCGGCACCTTTGTTGAACGATTCAGAGATAATGTTTGCATCTTAAGAAAGTCTGAGAGCCCTTCCTGCCTCCCCAGTGTCTGTACAGTATGCACTGCAGGTGTGTTTTATCTGCAATGTACCTTCCACAGTATAGTGATAGTGCCTGGCTGATAACCATTTTGTTATATAAAAAAGTGCATTATTCCTTCAGCAGAACTGAGACCTGGAGGATTACTTGATGCAGAATTGTCTGAGAACATGACTGAAAGTTTAGGAGGAGTAGGTAATTTTTTTCCTATTTCAAAGACACATTGTAAAGAATAGTTAATGCCTGTGCAGATCTTTAAGGATGCAGCGTTCTGCAGATGATCTAAGTGATGATGTCAATAAAGAAAACTTCCTGCAGATCTACCTTGTTTCGTAATCCAGTAAGGAGACTCATGGGAGCACACTGCAGATGTGTGCTCCAGTGAGTCTCCTTACTGGATTACACAAAACAAGGTGGAACTTTTTATAAAACTTGTTCTGTTATTGACACAATAAAGAGCAAAGGGGACACAGCTGGTGGTGACTCTACACTTATCATTTCCTTGTTTCTTTCTTTGCAGACAGGCCATTACCCAAATCTGTGCAAAGGAGGCTTAAGTCGACTTAAATTACTCCGCGTCCACACTGGGCTTTCCTTACGTCAACTTAAGCATTTCCTTAAATCGACTTAAGGAAAAGTTAAGTCGACTTAATAACACCTAGTTTTAGGTCGACTTAACGCTTAAATCAACCTTATTAGGGCAACTTAAGCCAGTGTGGACAGGGATTAGCGCCTAAATCCACCTTATTAAGTCGACTTAAAGTGTTAAGTCGACTTAATAAGGTTGAAAAGGGGCTATGTCTACACTATAAAAGTTAAGTCGAGTTTTGTTAAGTCGACTTAATAAGGTCGACTTAACTTTTCTAGTGTAGACGTAGCCTCAGGGTTGTTGGATGATGGACCCATGGTCTGGTCGCAGGGGTGTAGCTACGAGTGGGCCTGGGTGGGTATGTGCCCATCCGATTGGCTGGCAAGCCCATCCAAGCCCACTCGCTTCAGTGCCCAGTAGCGTTGCGAGCTTCGCTGCTACAACTGCGACCACAGGCCGGCCAGCAGTGGGCAATTGCGGCTGTGAGTGGCGGCACTGCAAGCAGATGGGCAGGTGTCAGCTGCTCTCCGCCTGTGCAGCTCCAGCCCTGAGCAGTTGCTGCGGCCTTTAAGCAGCAGGGACCAGGCTGCCTCTCCCCCTCCCTCCTCCTCCCAATGCAACTGGCGCATCATCAGGAAGCTTAAGCAGGACTGCCTGGGCCCACCCTGGATAGTCAGGGTCCGACCAAAAAACGGGCTGGCTATGCCCCTGTTTGGTCCAGAATCACAATTCCTATATTTTCTCTACCAGTAATGAGAACTTCTCACATCTGTCTGTGCTTTAAACAGGAACTGACATTCTTTAATATGCCTCTTATAAAAAACGGGTGCTGGTCTGTGCTGTGTGTAGCTAGAATTGAGTATATGCACCTCAGGGTTGTCAAAGTGGAGAAGAATCCAGCAAGAGTTCTCTTTGCTGCTTGAACTGATTACCACGAATATTTGTGTTATAACCTGCAGGTTTGTCTCCCATAGTTCCACCTCCCTTTTCATTTGACCTGTGAGAATTGATGATGAAACTGTGACCGACCGTCAAATAATTTCCAAGGCTCCAGACTCTGACTACATTATAAAAGAGGAAGCAGTTGCTCAGAGAGAGGCCTCTTTGCTAACAATGTAGATCAGAGGCAGGCAAACTGTGGCCCACAAGCCAGATCTGGCCCACAAGCACCTGTCCTCCAGCCCGCCAGCTCAGAGCTGCTCCTCCCCTGCCAGCTCCAGCGGCAGCTCATACCACAGCCAGAGCACAGCCGCTGCTCCGCCTCCCTCCCAGCTCCAGCTGAAGCTGAGAGGGAGGTGGAATGGCAGCAGTACTCTGGCCCCAGCGCGCATTGCTTCTGGACCTGGGAGAGAGTGTGTCAGCAGCAGGTCACACCGGGGCCAGAGCACTGCCACTGCTCCCAGCTCCACCCCTTTTTCTGGGGAGGGGGTTGGCCACTCCTGCTCTAAGCCCTGCCCTTCCACTTTGCCTTCCACCCCACTCCACCCCCCCGCCTGTGGCCCGCTATGCGTGACCATATGTGACATGTGGCCCTCAGACCAAAAACGTTGCCCACCCTTGATGTAGATGACACCCACAACAGTAGCCACTTCCGTCATGGTGCTTTCTGAATAAATACTTCTTTAATCTGCAGGATTAATACTTCATGTGTCTGATTGCTTTTTTTCATAGTCTGCGAAACTTAAGAACACATGGAATTTTGTTCTTCATCAAGAAAACAATCTGCACTGGCCGAGAGAAGCAGAGCCCAGATCCAGTGGACTATGAATGAGCTAATGGGATCAGACGAAAATTGGAAACATTTGTTTAGCTCTTCAAGATATTTAGAACAAATAATTTCAATTCCCTGTTAACATGCCAACAGCCTCTGCGGGTGGGGGAATGGTATCTAATGCAAAAAACAGACAGTCAGGTGGCTAAGTCCTCTGTTGTTTTATCAGAATTTAATGGAGGAAAAGCACTATATTAATATCATGTTGCTCCAACCCCTCAGAACCTGAGAAGTGGAGGATTCTGGGAAAATGTATCCCTTGCATCTGCATCAAGGAAGGAAAATACAAACGCCAGCATACATAGATTGATCTGTAAAGCTGAGCATCAACGGAGTATCAAGTTAATAAAATAAATCGGTCCACAGATAAGAAAGACACAGTCTTTAAAGTCACCCAGATGGGAAAATAAATGGAAAGACATACAAAGAAGCAGACTCCAGGCAAAGGAAGGAGGAACCCACAGTCTTCACAGGGCCTCCTTTCTTTCCAGAGTAGGAGGTAATGGATGTAGCCCTTTAAATCCTGATCAGAAGGGAATTCATGTCCCAGCTGTTTTCTATTCTCCCTTGTTAGCTTGTGCTCCCACGGTTCTGTGGTGAATACCGGATCTTAGCACCTACAGCACTGTGCAGGAACTGCAGCTTTACTCATGTCTGACTCACAGGATACTGCAAACCACCTACTGTAACAGCTGGCCAGATGTCTTTGCCCATCTACAAAGAACTACAGAGTACAAACTGAGTCTGCATGCCATTTAGCTTTATTCAGAAGCATAACAAGCTGCCTGCTGCCTTCATGAGCCTGGAATTTGATCTTTAAATCCATGACGGATAGTTGATGTTCATTTTCTGAAGATGTTTTAATATTCTCAATTCACTGTACAAACAGTAGAGACTAGAGAACCATCAGCATTTCTCATGCAGCCAAAACTCTCAGCTACATAATTAATAATATACTAGTAGGGGCTTTCTCTAAATGTAACACACCAAATATTTTTTATCTCACAGGCATCAGCATGTGGGATCAGATCTCTGGGGAGTGTGACGTCGCAGGGTTCTTTGTATCCACAGAAACTGCCAGTTCTTTATGTGAAGCCAGGGAAAAGCAGTTTGTATCACACTCTGCATTTGCCAGCTTTTAGGTGAATAATTTAAAAAAATGAGGCAGGAATTTGACTAATACTGAAACTTTTCTTTCTAGCCTTTTTCAGAGTGAAGAGTTTGGTGAGAACTTGCTTCATGTCAGAGGCCACTTTATATTTCTCTGATTACTCTGCTGGAAGCTTTACATTTATATAAGCAGGAGTAATCCTGTTATTCCCACTAAGCCGTCCAGGTACAGGGAGACTTTGCTTGTTTATGGGATGATCTCTATTCTATAAAGGAGTTTTCCAGCACCTTGGGGGCTGTGCATGGCTTGGTCAAGAGACTGAAGTCATTACCCTGAAGAATAGCACAATATTAATGAAGGGGACATGTAGCAGAGATACAATGTGTAGGGCTGGTAGGAGCCATTTCCCTTCCTTGCTATTCACAAAATGGGGCATATGGTGCTGTAGCTGCTCAAGCATATTTTTCTCTCTCCTTATAACTATGGTTTTGAGCAGCAAATGGTGATTCTTCAGTTTTGAGCACAGAATGCAAAGTCCCTGCCACAGTGGACACTCTCAGTAACTCGGGGCAGCCTGGGAAGGACTGGGTGGAGTAGAGGAAGAAAAAGACATTTCTCTTCTAGCATCTCTCTTCCTGAAGCTGTGAAGAGCTAGAGAGAATAATGGAATGGGCAGAACCAGATTCTCATTCCACTTCCCCAATAAGAGAGTGAAGTTCAGTGTCCCTATGTGTTACATCAGGCATTAGAAAGCAGATATAGATGAATATCCCAGTGCTTGGCCCATAGAAAGTCCACTTCATTCCATGGAAAGGGATGGGAGGACAAGAAGCTTTGGGTCTTCTGCCCTGCTGTATTTCCTTAGCCAGATGCAGTTCCTTGGGTGACTGATTAGAAATGTGTGTATGTGAGAAGCAAATGATCACAAATGGAATGTGATTATCACTGGTAAATGCTGGTCACAGATTACATGAGCTCTCAGGGGCACAGCTAAATGCTCTGCCTAGGCACATAGCTGCATCACAAACTATGTGATAGGAACTCCTCACTAAAGCCAGAACCTAACTCTCTTCAATTAAAATTAAGTTGGAAGAAGAATGCTGGAGTTCAATTCACAAAGAAGCAGGTGCAGGTAATGCAGGTGACATAGCTGAGGCTTCTGTTTTTCCTGATTACATGTTACACATCCTTCTCCCTTCTGCCTGCAGCTGTTTTTTACAGAGTTACCTTTATACTAAAGATTTTGTGGCAGTATGCACATTGGAGGGTCAGGACTTCTGCTGTCTGCATGGGAATTTGCTGTAGGGTCACCTCTGGTTCAGGGGAATAGCTACGGGTGGGCACAGGCCCACCCACTTGGCCAGCAGGCCCGCCCACCCCAGCCTGCTGCAGCACTTGGCAGCAGCATGACATTTGCCGCCGCAACCACGGATGTGCCAGCAGCAGGTGGCCATGAGCAGCAGCACTGCAGGCAGAGAGGTGGGGGTGGCTGCTCTCCACCCCCACTCCCTCGCAGATCTGGCCCTGGGGAAGTTGCTGCAGCCTTGCTGTGTTGGGGGCACACTGCCTCTCCCCCTCCCTACTCTTCCCAACACTCCAGTTGTTAAGCCACATCAGGAAGGTTCCAATCACATAACCGGAAGCAGGACGGGACGGGCCCACCCTGTAGTCCAGTGGTTTTCAGATTTAGGGTTGGGACCCAATCTTGGATTACCCAGTACTGGGTCACGGCACCCCCTGCCACCACCACCAAAAGATTGGAATGCATTGCTCAAAGATGGAGTTGTTGGGTCGTGGGCATAAATGATTTTTTTCAACTGGGTCCCAAGAAAACATGTTTGAAAACCTCTGCCATAGTCTCAGGGGCCCACCAAAAAACAGGAGCTGGCTACAACCCTACTCTGGTTTCTGATTGCCCCTGGTTTCACATGCTTATTAGTTTAGGACCTAGTGCAGAGAGATGCAGCCCCAATAGACTGCCAGAGCAATTTCATTCTTTCCTATTATGATTGAAGAAAGGCAGTTTTATTTCTTCCAATTGTTTCATACTCCTTTGGAATATCCAGTGAAATATGACATATGGAGTGGGTTGGATACACTATAAACTGAATAATACTCAGTGATTCTAGCTGTAATAGTTTTCAATCCAGTGCTTGGTAAATTGTTTGTGTAAAATGGCTGCTTGTTTCAGAAGCTGAACCCAGAGCTTTATGCAATTTACTCGTGGGAATTTAATTCCTGATGCTGTCATCTCACTGGTTACTCCTATACACATTCTATGTAGTTTTAGTGTCTTGCATGTTGACACGTTCCAAAGGGATAGCCATGTGTCTAGTTCAGCAAAACAAACAAGGAGTCTTATGGCACTTATAAAGACTAACAAATTTATTTTATTGCATGCACTTTCATGGGAGAAAATCCCACTTCATCTGACACAAAGTGGGATTTTCTCCCACTAAAGCTCATGCGATAAAATAAATTTGTTAGTCTTTTTAAGTGCCACAAGACAGCCAGTTTGTGTAGTTTTACTGGCCTTTTACCTAAATCCTTCTGACATTCTTTGCTTCCAAAACCATACTAACACTTGTATAATATTGGCTGCAGCCATTTTAATCTATATATAGATAAAATAAAAGACTGTGTGTTTTTCAGTGTCAGTGACTCCTAACTGAAGCAGATATCCTGCAAATTGTACCAGGTTATGGGGTTTTGTTGCTGCTAGAGATTCTCTGACTGAGGAGTTTAAGTACAAAGTAAACAAAGCCAGAGCAAAGTGAAAGTTGGACGTGAGACTTGAACTTTGTATAAAACACTCTATATATGGTCACACATCTCTGCAACCATAATAGGAAGGGATCAGGCAGTCACCTGCAGAGATGAGATTGTAGGAGACAGAAAGAAAAAGGCGAGTGTGTTCCCCTAACATCTAAGCCCTCCAAAAAGTACATCCACAGACTACATTTAGAAGGGCCCAAGAAAACAGGACTGACCCCACCAGCACCATTGTATACCCTGTGGGCTTCCCCCTTACAGAATGTTCATCCTGGCTGAGTATGCAGAGCTGTTATAAGAGTGCTGTGTAGGCATGAAAGCTCCATTTCTCTCCCCAGCAAAAGATATTCTCTTCCCCGCCTTGTCTCTCTAACATTCAGGATATTGAAGTAGTGTGTTAATCTACTGGAGGCACAGAGCCCCTTCTGCTTCTGAGTCTCTAAGGAAGCTGCATGTACTTCATTGCCTTTACCCTGAGCAAACATGCTGGTTACTTTTGTACAGTCAGACAGAACACCAGAGGTTACTAGTTCAGATTTATTACACATTACATCATTTTATTGCAGCAACTGACTCATTAGATCAGTTTATTTAGCAATTAAACAGTATTAAATGAAGGAACTGTATCAGCATATACCAGTCCTGGCCCAGCTGACAGCACAGCCTACTCCCTTTTCTAATCAGCACACTGATACATTTATCTCCACTCCACAGACAGGGAGAGAGCACCTGTACCTGGATATGGGCTAGCAAGGAAAACAGATTATAAGGATAGAAACAGGGTGAGACTTTAAAAGTCTGTAATCTTTATTAATATAACTATTATTATTATATATTTGTATTGTGGTAGTGCCTAGGAGCCAAACTTTTGGGTCAAAATACCATTGTGCTAGGTGCTGTATATACCCAGAGTAAAAGAGGTGGTCCCTACTCCAAAGAGCTTTCCAATCTAGATTAATGAATAATGTAATTGAATAATATAACCTAGAAATGAAGGAAGCAGGCTCTATATGAATTTTGCAATGGCCCCAAATCTATCAACTCCTACCCCAAAACTCTACTATTACTTCATCTCCTTACCTGCTGCAACCAGGGCCAGATCAAGGCCCCAAGGAGCCTGGGGCTGTCCACTTTTGTGGGCCCCAGCCCCCTCAGCAGGGACACCCAGGTGGGGTCCAGGTGGCACAGCCCAACAGGTATCAGGAGTGGGGTCTGGGGCTTGTCATCTGTCCATCACCAGTGGGGGGTGGGGCAGAGTCCAGGGCCTGTGGTGTTGTGCAATGGGATGGTGTCCAGCTGGCAGGGGGAATGAGGAGGAGGGGAATGTGCCCTCAGGCCAGAGTTTGCAGTGCTCCTCTCCCACTCCCGGACTGGATGGTTTGGAGCAGACCAGCCAGCTTGGGGGTGGAGTAGGTAGGCCTATGATAGGCAACAGTAGCATGTAGCTTGGCCAGGGCCAGATTTTGGCGGGGCTCAAGGCCCCCCTTTAGGCCAGGGCTGAAGCCCCTACCCCCCTACAGCCCCCGCCTTAATCCGGCCCTGGCTGAAACTCCCATCATCCATTCCTGAGACTCAGTTCTGCCAACTAACCTTGACCAACAAAACCCCTTCTGCTCCACTCCTGATGCATTAATCACTGCCAAGTGTGCCTGATAACACAGATGGTTCATCTACATCAGAAAACCATCTGTGTTATCAGGCACTCTTGGCAGTGATTAATGCATCAGGAGTGGAGTAGAAGGGGTTTTGTTGGTCAAGGTTAGTTGGCAGAACTGAGTCTCAGGAATATAGAGCTGCATATCCTGCAGTCTTTTTTATTGCTTCACTTTTCTGCATGTACTTCTTACTCTTTCTTGGAATCACTCACCAAAAACAAACAGAACTATTGGTCTTTTCTAAAGCATTTCATCACACCTGAGTCTCTTCAGAAAGAGATTGAAATCTGTAGTAGTAATGGACAAACAGTTCATATTGGGGCAGTGTACATATTTGAAGGGGGTGTAATTGGGATATGGATGCATAACAATATAGAAGTCCAGTGCAGTATGGGATAAATACAATACAGATATACAATTAAACTGAAGTTCTAGGGCCAAATTTTCACATCATAGGCCTTTACGCAGAATAATTTAAAATAAACCTTTGCACAGAGAGAAATTTATATTTTCACAGCACTCTGTATATAGAAACTGAGTGACAAGATGTATAAATGTTTCTAGTCATAAAAAGATGACAGGGCTAACCTGGTAGGTTCACCTTCAGAAGCTTGCTCAAAAGTGGGTCCTCTTTGAGCTTGATCTTTCTGGCATAGGTGACACCCAGCCTTTAAATAGCAGACAGCTTTAAAGGTCCTGGTCACTTGCTGTTGCTAACGTGAACAAGCAGATGCTCAAAGAGCTTCCAAATTGAACACCCTTTCCCTGTATCAATCCTGCCCTCCATAGCTGGGCAGCAGGATGTTTCCATTTCCACAGCACTAAATTGCCTCTACAGCTGATAATGAGGTTGTCTTCATCTCTGCACCCCATAGGAAACAGATCGTCCCAGGGCCTTTCTACAGTGTGAGGATATAGTCTCCTTTTTGTCATCTGGAACCATTTGGTTCAGGCCTTTGGCTGAGATGCGCCACTCTCTCTGCATGAAATCTTGACCCCCAGCAGTGCCAGCCCACGATCCTCTCCCCAGAGCTCCACTGCAGCAGTGCTGGTCCCCAGAGCTCCCCTCCCATGCAGCAGTGCCAGCCCTCGTAGCCCCTGACCCTGGCCTCCAGCGCCAGCAGGGCCAGGTGCCCCACCCCCAGGCTGGGCACCACTGCAGTGGGGGGGCACAAGAGTGGGCAGCTCCCCCCCACCCCCCAGGCCTTGATCTGATTCTACATTTAATTTTATGGATGCTCCTCAAATCCTGGTGGTGGGTGGTTACAGCCTGTAAATACAGTAACTGGGGCTTAGTCCCATGCCCAGCAACATTAGGGGAGGTCAGAAAGAAGCTCTACAGAGAAACGAAGGCCTCAGGATGGTTTGGGTAAGTGCAGTTAGTTCAGAAGTGAGTCCAAGTATGTTTACAGGACACTTATGACTTCTTCTGACCCATCAGCTCAAACACCAATATACCAACCTATAACTCAGCCCCTCTGCTGTGTGTAATAAATGGGAATACATCTAAGGGATTCTGCATTGTTGTTAGTCAGAATAAAGTTGCAGCCAGGAGAAGTCCAGCTCAGGAGTCGAGTGAAGGCATAGGTAGTTGGAAGTTATGTAAGTGCATCTTCACGTCTGGTTTCCATGTATTACAGCTGTATATGTAAGTCATCTCCATGTAGTTCCCACTGTCTGCAAAGGGCCTGAGCTAGGAGGAATATTAAAATCATAGCTGCCAGTGCTGGGGATGCTACTGCACACCCTGGCTTGAAGTGGTTTCCATTATATACAGGGCTTACAGTCTCAGCAGCCCTCTCACACAGTATAAAAATTGTTCCAGAGCTACTGGTCAAGACAGAGTATTTTGCACAATAAGGGATGTGTTCTGTATTTATATTAGCTCTTTCTTTGTTGTTTTCCTTAATCTACAGTAAATCACTTGTCTGAGACTCCATGTTTGTTTCTTGTCTGTGAAACATACAAAATGTTAAAGCAGGGAAAGGGACTCCTCATCTTCTTTCCATTGGTGGCTTTGCTTGCACCCTTCTATGCCAGTCGTCTCTGTGTGACTTACATCTACCTGGACTTACATATAATGGGCCAAATTCTGTGGTGGTGTGACATGGGGATTAAGACTAAGTTATACATGGACAAGAGGGTCTGAGTTCAGGCTGCTAAACTGGTGTAGTTAATCTGCTGAGGGATTGGAAGAAGTTGGCTGTTACTTCAGAAAGCCTCAGTTTTAGCCACCTCACGATCTGGCCATGTGCGAGTACCAAGGGACGTTTAGACTCTAACTCTCCATTGTGTTACATACTTTGGGATCCCACAGTGTAAAAGACACTAGAGAAACAAAATCCCACACCTAGTTCTTCTAACCCAGTGTTCCTGTGTCTTTTTATACATAGTCTTTCTTCTGATGTCTTTCTTCTGATCAGGGACAGAAATGCCGTTGAACAAGAGCCTGCTGCCTGCCCACCGCAAAAGGACAGTACTGATGATTCATTTAAATTAATCTTTCTACCTTTTGCACTCTGAATTTGGGCAGGCAAAATTCTTTGTTGCCTGCCCCACCCTGCCGTTGCACTCCTAGACACCAGCCTATTTTCAAATCAGACTCAGTCCTGCCTTTAGCTTCTAATTTCCAAAGAGCTATAAAGAAGTCATGACCCTTTAGCTGCTGCCACTTGATAAACAAGTCATTTGACAGCAGTGGTCATTTCCTTCCATTAGAGACAGAGGCTGTTGCCTTGGCAGCACTGCTGAGTGTGAAGTGGGCCTCAGGGGGCAAGATCCATGAACAAATGAACAGTTTGTGGCATAGTATCACCTCAGCCCCTGAAGTATGCATGGTCCCATAGATAATAAGCAGAAATCATCATATGAATCCTACTTGTATGGCAATACCTATCATCAACTGCAGTGGGACATTAAAAAGTTGAATTTCCCAGGAAGAAAAATCTATGCTCTCTGTTTCTGGGTGCACGTGTGAGAGAGAGACTGTGCTATGTGTGATTGAGTGTGCCCGGAGGGACATATCATGAATTCTACTCCTTATCCTTACCTGTCAAGAGTCTCTTGAAAGCAACTGGGAGTTTTCTGTGAGTAAGAACTTCAGTGTTTGACTGTGTGTGCATTTTCAGACATTCACAAGTCTCACAGTAACTGAAGTGAGCATTGGTCTAGTAATAGTAGGATCTTTGTTCTCTGAGTTTGTTTGGCTTTTTACAGTAACCCAGTCATGTGACTGAGATGCCTGCCCTCCAGAGTGCACATGGGTCTCTGTATTTGGAGTTTAGTAAATCTCGATTTCAGTGAGAATATGTATACAGAGTATGAAGAATCTGGAACACTGAGTAAAAAGACGCACAGAAGAATCACAGTAAAGGGAAGGACACTGAGAAGCATTAAACTCAAGCAATAAATAAATTCATTATTCTTTAAAAAGTGCCCTAGTACTCCTCCTTTGTATTGCTGTTGATTGTTACATTAGGAGATAACGGAGTACGCTGGCTTTTGTTCCTCATAGGTTATGTAAAATGAGGTCCTGACGGGAATGTCTGGGCTACAGTAGCTGGACAAGCACCAGGGCTGAATTAATTGGCCTGTGGGCCCCAGGCTGCCCCCTCATGCCCTCCCCACTGCCTGGACCCTGCCCCCCAACATGGAGGCCTGTTGCTGGGGGAAGGGCTGGGTCCAAAGGGCGCTCCAACCCCAGCCCCGCTCCAGCCAGTCTACCCTCCGGGGGTGGGGCCGACTGGCAAGCAGTGCGGCCCTCTGTGCAGCCCCTCAGGACCACGGGGCCTGGAAAACCATGCCAGAGTGGCAGAGGCCGTGCCGAGAGCCAGCCGGCCCCGCCCCCCCTGGGCGCAATGAACAGGTGCTGGCCTGTCCTACTCTGTCCCCGGGGGCGGCCCAGTCGGCCCAAGGGTGGAATGGGAGTACAGAGCCCGGCCTCTGGCCCCAGAGCCCTCCCTCCACCCCAGTGCCGGCAGGCCAGGAGTGCTCTCAGCGCTCTACCCCCTCCAGTACTGAGTGAGGCGAGGGGGAGCTGGATAGGGGTTTTAGGAGCTGGAGCCCTTTTTGGCTGAGGCCTGGGGCTTCAGTCCCTAAAGCCCCTGCTATAATCCGGCCCTGGTGGGCACAAGAGAAAGTCATTCCAGCATCCAAGAGTTCTTGAATATGTTTGGGCTTTAGCTATGCTCTTATAGTTACTATATTTAATAAGCAGGTATTCGGGGTGGGGATGTGAGACTTTATTAACACCTGTTGTTATGATCAGCTCTGTTATATGCAGGGGTTATTTGTTGCCCTTCAACCTTTTCTCTCTTTCTCTCTGTTGGCTGAAGCATTTATATCACATCATCTGCTTTCAGTATGGCCAACAGCTTCACTGGAGGAGGATTGGTCATTTCCTTTCAATAAAGGGTGAGTTCACTGGCTCAAATGACTATTAAGCACCCACAGTGACTGCTTGGAGAGTGGGAGGAAAATGAAGAAACCGGTTCCTGTCTGGCTCTGGGGCATATGGAACCTGCTTCCTAACCCAGCTAATTAGAGAAATGCTCCCAGAATTTCTGAGTTAAGTGCACTAGTGCTGTTACACTTCTTCTGAAACCCAGAACTGCTTCAAGCTTGTGATTTTGAGGGGAAAAAACCAGATCTACTCTAGTAGCTTTCAACCTTTTCAGATTACTGTACTCCTTTCAAGGAGTCCAGTTTATCTTGCATACCACATATTTCATTCCACTTTAAAACTACTTGCTTACAAAATCAGACATAAAACTACAAAATAAAGTTCAGGCGTATTCGAGCTCAAGAAGCCCTGTGTAATCAACTGGGAACACAATCGTATTTAATAACTGCACAATTTGCTGTGAATGGAATCTGATTTTAGTGACTCACATAGGTGGAGGTTGGAAAAGTACCATCTCTTTATCCCCAATCTGCCCCCTGTGAAAGATCTCATATGCACATAGGCCACTGTCAGAAATGGCTCTTTAAAAATATATTCTAGACAAAGTAGAAGACTTACTTAACCTATGTTTTCTGAGTCTGGTTAGAACATTCTCGCCAAGCCAATCAAGGTTAGTGCAGTTATTGAACATACTGGTTTTCATAATGAAGACAAGGCTGCAGTCTTCTCAAAGCAATTTGGAAGAAGAATTTCTCCCATGTGTAACAGGGATTATAGGCCTTGTTGTTTTAATACTATTCAATTTCTCCCAATTAGGTTTCTGTAATTTATAAGTGATATAAAAACTGGGGAGGGTGGGCTGTTTTACAGTTTGTCACAGATATAATCAAAACAATAAAGTCCACAGATGCTGATGAGGGCATTATAAATGCCTCTGACCAAGCAATCTTAACTCTAACATTTTGTTACAAACTAATGAAGAACCTGGTGCTTCTTGGAGGTTCCTTTTGGTTTGTGTTTTACCTGTGCTCCCAAAACAGAGAAAAGTGACTCATTAGAATCTACTCTGTCTGTGAGCTCTTCAACGATTTTTACAAACGTTTTCAGTCCATCTAGATATCTACAAACTTTGAGGCTGCACTTCATGCTGCCTTTTGCATTTGAGACAAGTTCTCTGGGTGGGGCCCATGGGACAAAGTTTAGCCCTTACAATTGAGGAGTCAGCTCAGCTCAACAGAACCCACAGGCGCTGGTTTTGCAGCAAGGGCAATGCTGAAAACTGAGCTCTCAGATGCAGCTGAAAAGTGAGAATAGACATTAACTCTTTGTGCTTTGCCTGCCTGCATATGCTAATCTTCTATAGTTCTCCCATTTACTGGGAACTCTCTATTACTATTTGTCTTACAAAATACTTATACTCCAGTGTTAGAAGGAAAAATTTCCCTGGACAAGGTGTGCTATTGCATCAGAGTTAAGACCCCTAATCTATGAACATTCTGGCAGAAGCATATGAGCAGCTGGTGTCTTACCCATTAAAAAAAGTCAACACTACACTGCAAATTTTGAATTTTTCTTCCTTAAAGCATTATAATAGATTGGTTTTCAGTATATAGCAACACCATGGTTCTGACAGATGGGGGAGAATAATGTTGCATTACTGGGGAAAATCAAATACTTCAGATGGCTTTTGAGTTGCTTGTCCTACCCATCCGAAAGCTGCTGCTCTGGAAAGAGACAGATGACAGAGTGAAGGCATTTGATTATCTTAAAAGCATATCAATCTTCTGTCCTTCAGTGTGTGTGTATATACCATTAATGTTTTGGAGGGAAGGTATATTATTAATTAAGGGAACATGGCACTCTATCTACAAAGGAAAGATTATGGCTGTTGCCCTGTTAAATACACTGACCATGTTTGTGTGCACCAGTGGTAAAATGTGGATTAAAAGATGTTTTGAGAATATTCCTTGCACAGCCTGATCTGAAGAAAATCGAAATACAAGGTACTGTGTCCTTTATGTCCTGGCTATAGGTATTACAGATCTTTCCTAGAGTAAGGGCAGGTCTATACTGCCTGCCCTTTTTGGCGGAAGTCTAACGGAGATATGCAAGTTACTTAACCTCCCTACACCCGGTGTGTCCTCTGCACTGAGTTGAAGGGAGGAGCCTCCCTTCGACTCAGCGCTATCCCAGTTGCCGGGGTGGGGTTCAGGGATCGAACTTCCTGATTGGCTGAGTGGGTTTTCACAGACCCAAACAATTGATCAGGAAGTTCGAGCTGACAGCGGCGAATTTGCCACCATCTGTGAAGAAGACTAGCCTAAATCCCAGACAGGGGTTGGCTCTAGCACAACACAGCAACATGAAGGCTTTTGGGTTCTCCCTGTGGGACAGGCTGGAGACAGACAACCTCTGCTGCTTCTTAACATGCTGTGCTTTTTTTTCATTGTGAGTCCCGCTCCTCTGGATTATTTAACAATGTGCCAGATTGCCAGAGATGCTATTTTAGCATTTGTTCTTTATCTGTGAATCTGACCGATAAGATCATTGGTGGCATTTTCTGTGTCATAATTTGCACTTGTACCTATATTGTTAAATTTTGTGTCAGTTTGCCGTCAGCAGCAAACACACCCATAGAAGAAGGCCATATCAAGAGCATTACTCAGTATCTCAGCTGTAGCTATAATTGTAGCATCTACTTTTAAACCAGATGTTCTCTGGTGATTCATGCTGAAAAGTGCAGTCAAACTTGGCAGTTCAACAGATATTGTCAAACACAATGTTCTGAAAAGTGTGTCATGTTATACTACCACCACATTGTGGTTACTAGCAGCAAGATGAGTAAAAATATGTTAATTTGTGCCATATGTGTGTTAGTACAGTAAGCCTCTAATCTAGATCCCAGAAACGTCACAATTTAGGGCACTAAACCTTTTCCTCCATGAGTCATAACTATCTTTTTACGATTTGAAAGCCAGTTTATGAATCATTCGTGAATACTCCTGCTTGTATTTGGATAGATGGAGGTCCACTCCTATGCCAGCTTCTGATGAGCTCAACCAGGCTCCTCCCTCCTGCTGACAGGAAATATCCCTAGCTGAAAATTATTAAAGAAAGTCTATTTAACATTCATGCCCACGCTCATCCAACCTGCTTCTGGGATGCATGAACAACTCAGTGAATTGCACAATACACTTTGTCCCCGTAACTAGGAACTGTCTTTCCTGTCCAGATTCCTTTTCTGGTTATGATGAACTACCAGACCAGTTGTGACTGCCAGAACCAGTCACTAAGTAGACAATCGAACTCTTAAGAGAGAGAGGCAGTTTACTTAGAACTTGCAGGTCACTATTTCTATGTCTTTCCGGGATCTCCAGGATTTCTTCTGGAGCAGGGCTGGAGCAGCTGTCAGCCCCAGGGCTGCAGGAGTAGTGGCTGCTGGAACAGCTGACCAACGGCTAATCCCTAGCCTGGCTGAGTAGCAGCCATGGTTGGGTCAGCCTCCTTGGGATGGGGGCAATACGGTTACCCCCTACCACAGCAGTAACAGAGGGGCTGGAGCAGCTGCAAGCCCCAGAAGCACTCTGTTTGAACACATTCCTCGCTCCAGGTATTTTTAACGAAGTCAGAGACAGGTCACAAAATTCTATGAATTTTTGTTTACTGCCCAGGACCTGTCACTGACTTTTACTAGAAATATCCATGACAGAATCTTAACTTTTTTGATCTTGAACGGACTGTGTACTGCAAAGTGCCACTATAGTATGTGCTGTCTATGACTTCTTTGTAGAAGTGATGATACTCAAACTACTATTGCAATGCTCAAAACAGAAAAAAAAAACCCAACAGAAAACCCCCCAATTTAACATTGAATATTCCTTTATTAATGCTCACATCAGGTACTGAGGAAAAACCAAACTGATAAGAACATGAGGAAAGGTTTATAGATCTATTGGTAATAGATATTAACATGATTTTACCAGGCTCCTCTCAGCTTCTCAACACTGTTTATCTTGGCTTCCATCTTTAAAATGTATGATTTTGAGATGATTTATGTTTACAAATGTAAGATGGAGCTTTCGCTTAGTATCATGACACTAGTGAATTATTGCTTTCTTTAAAATAAGTAAGTCATTAACAATTGGTATTTTATATAAATCTACAAAACCAAACCATTTATACAGTACGTATGTGAATCAATCACCCCCCCCCTTCTCATTACATAATTAATCTCTATATTTTTTCTTTTCCATTTGTTTCTATTTTAAAAACCAAGAAATTATTAACTTTAACAAAGAAATAAGCTTTAAAAACAGCTTTAGCCTTGGTCTGAATCCCACTGACAGGAAGATGGCCTGGAAAGTCCGTGTGATTTGAGTCATCTAAGCGAATCATTTCTCAGTCCTCTGACTGCTTGCCCCCAGTCAATAAGCCACTTTCCAATCTCCAACAGCTCCTTATTAATCACACAGAGGACAGGAAAGGAGCCGGCATCTTTTCCCCACACCGTGGCTGGATGTTAATGAATCAGGAATGAGAGAAAAGTAAACTTGCAAAAACATCTATAGGAGCACCGTGAGATGAAAGGCACAGAGGTTGGGAGGATCATGGAAAAAGGAAAATGGAAGAACAAGGGAAGAGTACTTGGAAGTCAAACAGGGATAGAGGACTATAGGACAAATGAAGAACCCTAGATCATGCCAGAGGCATACAGTCAGTCTCCGGTGCCTGGGGACCAATACTTACATTTGTGCCCCCACGTCCCCCCACACTGTTGACAGAAAGGGTGGCAGCACCACACAGGGGAATCAGGGGGCTTGTTTCCTGTTTTCCCCCACTCTACCTCCACTGTGGGGGTGATGGGTGTAGCAGGGAGTGGGTGAAAGTGGGAAATGGGCCTGCAGACCTCTCTCCCCCCGTGGGGTGCTGCCCCTACCACCGATGGGGGCAGAAATGTAAGTATGAGGGGGCCACCCAATGAGAGCCCGGAGAGGGCATCGTGGGCTCTACCCTGGAGCTCCGTCTTTGGCTGGTTGGCCCCTGTTGTAGCTGGGATCCCCGAAGCTCCCTCTTTGCACTCAACACTGGGGTGGAGAGGCCAGGAGGACAGGAGAGAGAGAAGTCGAGGCAGTGCAGCCACTGGGGACGTCAGTGGGGGTTCCTCCTCCAAGGAGGTCCTGGCTGGTGGGCCCTCCCTCCCCAGGCCAGTGCCTGCGGGCATGGTCCCTCCCTACTATGCCCTTGGATCAGGCTATTGGGAGAATGGGAAAGGAGAAGGTGGTGCAAAAGAGCTTTAAAAAACCAGGCAACATCAGAGAAAACTCAATGAGTTCCAGAAAGTCATTGGAGGTTATAGAATTTACTCTCCTATGCATTTAACCCCCTGGGATTCTGCAGTGTTTGCAGAGCCAAGATTTTCAAACTGCTCTGTGGTGAAAGCTGTCTGGTTACACACTGCTGTCTCATCCTCTTCATTTCCAAATGTACATCATCATCATCAAGAAAATCCCAAAGGGACGTAAACTTCTTGTAGATCGAGTGCCACCTGAACTGATCTCTAGGTAGGCCCTTACGATGGTCATTCTATCTCCATCGTTAGTGAACTTATCCTTCGAAGCTTTTGATAATAATATGATTGCTGACTGAATAGTAGCTTTCCCTGGTAAACGCACTTCATAAGTCATTCGTCTCATAATGTATCCATACTAAGAAAGTTGGCAAAATCAAACCAGTGCTAACAGGCGTAGCCCCTCTTACCTACTGGCCTGGCACGAGGGTCTTCAGGATAGGGAAGTCCGCCTTGTGGCCTTTTACACGGGTTTGGGAAACTAGGCCTGAGGCTCCTCTGCGTGCTCTGCATTGTGTGTTAGTGTGAGGACTGTCCC
>ML685899.1:1671264-1701299 GCA_007922175.1 Pelusios castaneus | reverse complement strand
AAGGAAAGGAAGGAAGAGGAAGAGAAAGAAGAGAAAGGAAGCAGCCCCGGGGGTCTGGAGGGGGCGGTGGGGGCTGCCGGCCTGCGCGGGGGTCCCTCCTTGTCCCCACCCCCACCCCTCTAACCCGGCCCGTCTCCTTGTCCCCACCCCCACCCCACAACCCGGCCCGTCTCCTTGTCCCCCGCACCCCTCTAACCCGGGCCGTCTCCTTGTCCCCACCCCCACCCCCACCCCTCTCCAGGCCTCCCTCCAGCCCCCTTACCTGGCCGGAGGCTGGGAACCACAGGGACGGCCGGCAGAGCTGCTGCCGGCCAGTCCGCTCCCGCCCTGAGCACGCTGTAACTGCGCATGCTCAGGGCGGGAGATTTAAATCTCCCCAGCGCGGGCCAGCCTGCACAGCTGGGAGGGAGCAGCGGCGGGGAAAAAAAGGTGCCGGAACGCCGTTCCGGTGCGTTCCGGCAGAAAAAAAGCACTGCCCCTAGCTCCCAGACCAGGGAGTTTTGTGTGTATGATTAGTTTGCATGCCTTGGCTATTTCAGAACTGGGCAGTCGCTGAAAACAACCCTTGAGAAGCTTCTCATTTTATCAGTCGTGCACCAAATCATTCACCAAGTCCCATAGGACCAGGATCTCACTATGTCTCTAGTCTCACAATTATGCACTGCTCATTTCCCAGAATGCTTGGGGCCTCCAAGACTTAAATCTCTCACAGAACAAATGAAAACAATGGTTCCATTATGGTTCTCTCATGTGAGTGAGAGTTTTCCTCTTCCAATTTCAGAATAGCTTTGTGTGTATAGGGCAATATCCCCACTTTGAGCTATGAAGGGATATGCTCTGTCAAATAGATCAAATTCCACAGAGTGTGGGGTGGTATGACATCAGTTATTAGCATTTGATCTCCCGGGATCCTACAGCTGACTGGTTCCTGAACTGCCCTGCACTGGATGTCTGAGGAGGTACAAAAGCTGCCGGCTACTGCTGCTTTATTAGCAGTGGGGTATATAGGAGATGCTCAATTCCTGTTCCTCCTGTCTGGAATGTCAGTGAATAGATGCTTCAAAGCACTCTTAGTTCTCAGGCCATTGGTTAATATCTTCCTTCAGTGAGACACAACTGGACCCTTGGAGAAGAGTGCAAATGAGGATACTAATGTATTCTAGTTACAAAAGATTATGGCAACCCCTTTCCTGAGGCAATGCCTCACTCAGACTGTTAGTCCAGATCTCACTGAAGTTGCATACCCTACTGAGATGTCAGAGACCAGCAAATAAATTCCTTGTTCTGCTTAATGCAGAAGGTTTGGGAACCTTTAACTAAAATCATTTCCTGCTTCTGTTACTCATTCCAGACAGGAGGCTGAGTTGAAAGTTTTAATAAACCCCCCAAAAGTATGTTCTATAACTTAGTGATGACAGTTGCAGAAGACTAGGACTGGCACTTCTTCTTTTGTGCCTCTTTGTGATTCAAGAAGTTCCCCCACTGTGACAAAATCTGAAACTTGTCTCCTGTGCTTCAACTAAACTAAATTAACTGAAGGTGAATGGAAGGTCCCTTTTGGTCTTTGTAGATCACAACTGCAAATTAATCACCATATATAAAATTTAATTGACACTCTTTTATACAACAAATTTACAAATAATAAATTATAATATTTTTCTTCCTCCTGAAAATACCTGTCTACCCTATACAATCATTCACACCCACACTATACATTCTAGGTTCTCATCACCGCCGCCATCACTACTCTGAACCACATGTTTTCAATTTGCTGGAAAATCACTATTAGAAATTATACACTCCCAACCAGTCTAATAACTACACACTAGATATCTCCCTTCAGAAACAGCATACAAACAATAGTAGGAGGTCTTTATCAAACTAAATTTAATTATTTGCTCTCTTATCTGAGTTCAGTTGAGAGATAGAGATCACCCTTTTTGATCTGTGTGAATAAAGCAGTTCTCCAAGCAGTTTATCTTTGCTCACTTAACTGCACAAACGAATAGACAGCTTGATGAATGTTTTAATTTCTGCAGGAGCAAAATGCAGATCAATTATCTAGTCATAACCAGTGGATATGCCACGGAGTCCAATTTCCATTAAGTCTCTAATGCTGCTCTCACTTGCAATTGGTGTTTGTCAATTCCTCTGTGAAGAAATCTGAATTCTGTGGGTAGAATTTTAACCACTGTGATTGGCCAAGGGAAAGTTTCTATCTCTGTTGTGAAAAGTTATGCATGTTAATAGCTTTAATTTTGCTAAAAAAGTTTTTTCAAGTGTGGCCAAAAGATCAGCCTTGAGGAGCAATTGCAAGATGTCAGACTTTCTCCATTAACAAGCCCTAAGGCCTAGCTAAATAAGGGAAGAATTGAAAAAATATCCCCATAATCCTGCTTTATATAATTTTGTCAAAACAGTTTCAGATTTCTACAGGAGTGCAGAACTAGGCCAGAAGAGTGTTGTCTGAGTGTTAATTTACTACCTGATGTCTCAGCCTCCTGGAAAAGACTGGAAAGTAATGGTCTCCTGCTGGAGTCTTGGCCAGAGGTGAATAGATGAATGAAAAAGCCTTTGCTCTGCATTTGGGCCTCTCTGACCTTTCACTTCCTGTTCACTTGTTAAACAAAACAGTAAACATTTAACTGAATGCTGTAGCTTGGGACAATTGGCCTTATTGTGGGATGAATGCCAGTCTCTTCTCTCCCTGCATAAATCCTCTTCACTGGCAATGCTAATGGAGCTGAGCAGAAGAAAGCTATGCCCTGTATTGGGCAAGACCTGCATCTATTGAGAAACACAAGTGGTGTGTTGTTGGGTCTCTGGTAATGTCTTGTATGAAGCAGGATTGTTAGGTGGAATGTAAAGATCTCTCACAGGCACAGAGCAGGTCTCATAAGTACTTACTTAATTTTCAGAATAGAGTATTATGAGTAAATTTTTAAGTCCCTAATGTTCCCACAAGGTTCAACTCCAGAGTAAACTGAGGAAGCACTTATACTTCAGCCCTAAAAATGTGCTGTCATAATTATTGGGCTGACTATACCTATAGCTCTCACTCCTCCTGATCCCAATAAAGGCACCAGCCTTTCAGGTCTCAGGGCTCAAACCATCCCCTGGCTCAGAATGCAGTCATGTGATTCTCTCACTTTCAGATAGGCCATGACTGGCACTTCTCTGGTACTAACCATGACCACCTGAGCAGTTCTGTTCCTTTGGCGGCAATGATGCCAGTAATCAAAGTACCATTTAGTTAGAACAAAAACGTGGAAGACAAAATATATCTTAAACACAATAAACCAGACTCTATAAATATCTAGCTTTACTCTAAGGCTTACCATTCTCTGGAACTGAGTAGGCCCAATTTCTTCAGACTCCTGAGGAGTCTTGCTTTCTCTGCCAGCCTGTCCTCTAGACAGCTTTGGATATGTAAACCTCCATCCTCAGATCCCTTTGAACTGTTTAGTCTCCTGGCAAAACAACTTGATGCTTCTTTGTAGACAGGAGATATGGCCCTTTAAACCTGATAGGTTTGTCCATTGTCTTTCAAGTGTGTACTGGGGTGGTCTTATCTGGGAAGCCATTGTGTTATTTCTCTGTTTGTTCTTCCCATGGACCCCAGTACAAATTAGATCAATACAGTCATTCAGGAAATTCTTATAACCCAATGTACAATAACTTCCCCTCACGGACCTGGTCACATACAGGGTTCAGAAAACTGTTATGTTACCCAAACAGATTGGGAGCCCCAGATTTAAATTTATTTTTAGGCAAGGACCTCTTAGATTCACCCGCGCCCATCTATCAGAGTGTGTGTGCAAAGATTGAAATGACCTCAAAGAGAAAAGGGTTAAAACTTAAACAACAGTGATTTTTATTAAGGAACATGAATAAACAGTGACAGGGAATCTGGAGATGTTATGCCACCCTCTCCCAAGTCTTTGATGTTATGCAGACTTATCTATGATTTCTTCTCCCCTTAGGGATGCAGTCATCTACTGTCCAGGCATAGATTTGTCAGTGAATTGGACACTGGACCCTCAGATGGTTCTAGATCCTTCGCCTATGGATTAGGAGAGGAACTGGTTCTTTTGTAGATTCCTCGTAGTTTCTCAGGCAATAAACAGGTGCACACGCAACGTTGCCACTCAAATGGACAGCTCCCGTGTCAGGGGCTCACTGGAATTTATACAGTGTTTTCCCACCACATGGTGCACATGGCACTATAGGCTGTGCATACGGCCCTCTATCTCTGCACCCGGCACAAATTTCTTGCACCCAACCTGAAACTGCTGTGCATTCAGCACCAACCCTTCTGCACACAGCACCAACCTTAAGGCACTGTGTCTCCACATAGGGCTTACCAGTGGCGAGGCCTGTTGATTAACTCTCGCCTTACCAGGCTGTTTACTGATGGAAACCCTGCATATTAACTCTTAACGTGCTGACAACTTTTAAACCAACAATTTTCTAACAGTTATATGTCAGCATTCCTAATATCATTATATATCAGTTCTGCTGCTGTCACATGTACATCTCTGGCTTGGCTTGGAGACACCCAGCAGACCTCTCTAGCTTCCACTATCTGACCTGACAGGACTCTCTTACAGCGTATGTGCTGCTGGGCTCAATTTGAACAAAAGTCAACATAAAAAGCTGTAATTCAAGTGGCTGTTCTAAATTATAATTTGGCTTTCAATAAATCTCACCATTATTTCAAGCTTCATGGCTTAGCTCATGAGCTCTAGAGCCGTGGTTCTCAACCTTTTGTGGATTACGACATTCTTTGAGACCTGCTTGACCCTACAGGACACACCAGTCCCCCAGACTCTGGCCAAATCTGGCCCCCCACCCCACCCTAACCCCCAGCTCCTGAAAAACACTCCCCACCACCAAATCCAGCCCCCCTACCGGTAAACTGCTGCTGCACTCCAGCTCCGGTGGGTAACTGCTGGCTCTCCGCAACATGCTTACCATTGTGTGATGACACAGTGATGTGTCCCAACACAGTGGTTGAGAACTGAGGTTCTAGAGCCATCAGTACTATATCAAGAGACATTAATTTACCATTACCCATTGGTTTCTGTAAGTATATCTTTTAGAGTGTTAGCTGGTTTGTTGATGTGCAGTAATCAAACATGGTTATGCATACTACAAACCTATGCAAATCCTTATATCTTTGTTTCATTACTTAAATGTACTATTATCTATTTGGAAAAGAAAGAGAGGATAAATAGTTCAATTAATCAAGCCTTTTTGAATTTGAACATAGAAACATTATAGCTAACGTCAAGTCTTGTCAATGTTGCAAGTGTGGAGGACAGTGCCAATCTCTTACATATTTTGCTTTGGGTAGAAAGTTGCATAATTCCTGGGGTAGGATTTTTAAAGAATGTTCATCAGTGCTGAGCACTAAACTTCTTTCCTGCCTTTGTTTGTGAGTGCTAAGGATAGGAAATTAATTGCTATGTGCTTGTGTGTTTCTAGTGAATATCAAGAAATTGTTGCAGCCTCTGTTCTCAGGGTCCTCCTAAGATTATGGAAATTGGATGTCTTTCTTTCTCAGGTTGATTGGCTTAATTAAAGAGTTGTCTACAGTAGCATTGATGGAGAAACTACCTTTTACAGGAGAATCTAGGAAAGGTACAATAAGACCTGGTCCCATATGAAAGAGCAATTTGCCATAGTAATACAAACAAGGAGTCCTGTAGCACTTTTAAGGACTAACACATTTATTTATCGCATTTTAAAGTGCCACAGGACTCCTACTTTGTTTTGCAAAAATAGACTAACACGGCTACCTTCCGGAACTTGATACCATAGTAATAATTTTATGGATATTTGCCTCACATTTCTACTTCGGTTTTATATGAACACTTTAGATTCATGAATTGCCATCCAGAACCTTCCTAGGATTAGTTCTATAACACATGTTCATTGGGGACTGTAGTATATACACAAAAGAGGTCTGAGTAACGCCCTATGTAGTTTGTCCTGCTCCAACTCTGTATGACTGGCTGTATAGATAGAAAACATTATTAAAAAACAAAAGGAACAGCAGTGTCTTACCCTGGGGACTGAAATAGGAGATTCAACAAAGAGACTGCCAGAGCTTAGCCCATCTGAAACTGGGAAACAGGCCAGACAACCCCGAGCTGCTGTTCACATAAAGCATGGCCTGGTGTTCAGGAATGTTCTCTTGGGCTGGCTGGCTAGAACAGGGGCACAATGGGTCAGGCTCCTCTCTTTAGCTCACAGGTTCACTGTCTCCTTTAGTTTCAGGAATAAATTCTTTATTGTAGATCTTCCTCACATTCATCTCTACAGTCTTTCAAGCTGTCTCAGTCTTCAAACAAAGCCTTCACAGATGGGTTGCAAAAACCACTGTTAAGCTCCGGGAGCTATTGGAATGCTTTATTGATATTCCATTAGACGGCAAGAGAAGCATAGTTCTTTTCTAGGAGCATTATTTATGACTCTTTGCCTGACCATTTAAATTCATTCTAATTCTTCTGGAATTCATCCAACCCTCAACTTCCAGGCTTAAAACACAACACTGGCATTGGTTTGTTTAGATGTATCGTAAACAGAAATGTTTTAAAGTCAACATTTGTGGAATATATTTTTGGTCTTTTAAATAAAGGGCTTTTTAGAATTGTTTTGAAGTGAGTATTTTTTGATACACAGTAACAATTTCAGCATCTCCTTGGCCTCTCTGTGACCCTCTCCGGAAAGTTATGTGGACAAAAGAATGAGTGTAAAACCTGTCATACTGTTTGAATATTTAATTGGTTATTTAAACACTTGAATTCAAACTGGTGCTTTTAAAAAAAAGAGTGGGGATATTTACTCATTAGTACACTGTAACAAGAGATGAAGCCAGTTCTTCATCACTTGAAATCTTTAAACCAAGTCTGGATTTTTTTTTGAAAGAGCCACTTTAGCTCAACCATGATCTGATGGGTATAGTGCAGGAATCACTGAGTGACAATTTTTGGCCTGGGGTGGTGCAGGAGGTCAGACCAGGTCACCACAATTTGTCCTTCTGGAATTAAACAAATAAAACAAAATCATAAACCTCTGCATGGAGAATTTTGTTAAAATAATAAAACCTAATGAAACAGATTGATCTTGAAGTTAAATTAATAGATTTTATTTTTTAAACAATTTAAAATGTATATTGAAAGCTTCTGGGTTCAAAATCAGAAATTAAAGGCAAGACATAAGAGCCAGCCAAAGTCACATGCCTCAGAACTTGGCAAAACTCTTCACAGAACTATAGAGCTGAGCCAGAGAAAGAATAGGCTCTAGTACAAGAAGAGAGTGAAAGCAGAAGAATGGAAAATGGAGGGAAGGTAAGAGAGGAAAGTGAAAACTGGCTTGGAAAGAAGGCATGCAATAAACTAAACTTCTCATAGCCTATGGAGTTTAACATTTATCTTTCTCACCTGCCTCTTTCCCATCTCTCCATATCTCGTGCAGGAATACACACCCCCAGTCTCTTATGGGGAACTTCTACTTTCTGCTGCCTTCGGTGGTGGTGGTGGTTTTGCCTTTGTGAAAATATCAACAAAAGCACTTTTCTGTGGTGGTTTCTGCAGTTCTAGAGGCCAGCAATACAGAGTTCTTCAGCTGTTCACCCAAAGAGATGTTTGCAGTCTGTTCAAACCTAAAAATACTCTGAATGAGCTACAGTATGGCCCTGTGATTTCTTATGTCAGCATCAGGAAGATTTAAGAGGACCTCTTGTGCAGGCTCATATGGGGCTGAGGGGCAGACTTGGCTACTGGACTTCAAGACTGCAGGGAGAGAGACTGGGACCAACTGGTCTGGGAAAGGGATAATCAGACTTGAAGAAGGGCTCTGTAAAAGCATGTCTCTCCAATATCCTGGGACCACCATACCTATAACAACACTGCATGCACTATAGTAAGTGTTCTCATGTTAGCCCAGAAAGATCAATGGACACTGATTAAGAGGATTCAAGATCAGGTTATCCAAGTGTACGGCAATGCTCCTCCATCTCCCTTGTGCCATTATGTTGAGACCAAGAACTCCAGCATTCTCCAAGTCCCCAGACACTAAATATCTGCTCATAAACCTTATTAAAATGTCTGCTTATGCAGTTGAATGTGCTCTCAGTATTTTCCTTCAAATGATTGTCTTATACACAGCAATCTTACTGATTAACATGCAGTATTTAATGCTATTCTTCTTGTTTTCTCTAGAACATGAGCATAATCTAAAGAAAGGCTAAATAACAAAGGTAATTTATGCAGTGGGGAGGTTTGGAATGTGGGGAATTTGTGTTTCAGTAGTGTGTCTCACAACTGCTTTTTTAATCAGTCAGGAAACTCTGTTGTCCATTAATATGAGCTCAAAGTTTTATAAAACTAAATAGTAAATTTGTACCCGGTGTTCATTGAGGACAACATGATATTTCCTCAATTCTGCACTGTGTCATCAATCACTACCTCGTCCCCAAGCCAGACTTTGGACTGAAGTCATGTTACATAACCAAATTGATACTGATGCATCATCTACATTAAAGAACCATGTGAACATGGCAAGATCTCTAGGCCCAAATGTGTCTTAATATTCATCCCTTGTAGATAATTTGCTGTAGGAAGGATTGAGCAACATCTGTACACTAGCAATACCTGTGTAATTATTATGTTTCATGAATGTAGGTTTCTGTAAACACACATACAAGCACCAGGCATTTCTCATTAGCTGAATAGCATAACTCTCTGGATGTATCTACACCGCAATTAGACACCCACGGCTATCTTGGCTAGCTGACTCAGGCTCACAGAGGGTCAAGCTAAGGAACTCACATAGACATTTGGGGTTAGGCTGGGCCCTGGACTATAGGATCCTGCTTAGTGTGAGGGTCCCAGAGATTACAAGAACATAAAAATGGCCGTCTTGGGTTAGGCCAATGGTGCATCTAGCCCAGTATCCTGTCTTTTGACCGTGGCCAGTGCCAGATGCTTCAGAGGGAATGAATATGGGATGGGATGATTTTGTTGGGGTTAGTCCTGCTATGAACAGGGGGTTGGACTAGATGAGCTCCTGAGGTCCCTTCCAATCCTAATCTTTTATGATTCTATGATTCTAATAGAACAGGTGATCACCCAGTGATCCGTCCCATCAGCCATTCACTAAGCCACACAGAAATTTGAAGTTTATGTACATTTCTGGTGATTCCATTTCCCTCTGCCACTGTTCTCCCATGAACAGTTCCTGTCATAGCATTAACCTCCGTAATGGCAACTATGGCATCATCTATCATCCCAATTTGGTGTTTGACAGGCTTTATTGCCTCCACTCGACTTTCCCATTGTGTGGCACTCAGTGGTTTCAGTGTCAGAGAGGATGTTCCCAGATGTTGCTTCAAAATTTGCCATTGATGGGTTGATACAGAGAAAAATACATAAATGCTTTGAATTACATAAAAAATTCAGCAGTCTCACTAGAAGGTGATGTTGCATCACTGACCACCAAGTTCAATGAATGAGAACTGCATGGGACAAAAAAAGTCAAGGGTTTAACTCTCAGATCCGTGTCTGCACTCCTCTGTTCTTTCCTCTCATATTGGCACCATTATCGTAGCCTTGACCTCTCATGTCAGCTATTGCAATTCCCATATCTTCCAGCTTTTTAGAAGCACGTTTGTCATACCAGCTCCTGTATTATTATCAATGTCAATAAATTCTAGAAAATGCTCTCTGACAGTCACCATTGCAGGGATATTTTCATTAGGTTCTGTTGTTACAAAATGCACCATTAAAGTCATTTGTTCCATATGGCTAATGTCAGGTGTGCAGTCCAGAATAAGAGAGTAATATCTTGCTGACTTCAGATCTGCCACAATCTTCTGTTTGACTTTTGTTGCCAGTAAGTGTATGATCTCATTTTGAATTGTTTTTCCAAGGTAGTGGCGCGTGTAGATTTTTTGGGTGGTGACTCTTCTTAGATAATCCTGGAGTATAGCATCAAACTCAGCCATCAGCTCCAAAATTTTAAGGAAGTTTCCATTGTTTGGCACATACAGCTGATCTGAAGTGCCACACAATGCTAGGTTTGGGGTAGCAAGCATTCTGACAATGGCAATGAGCCTTTTCAGAACATTTTGCCAGTAAAGAGACTCTGATGCTCTTGATGCTGATCATCTATGGTGTCATTTAACCTTAGTCTCATCTCAAGCTCTTTACACCTATGGAATGCTCTCTAGTGATTTGCTGCCTTCTCATGGCATGCCAGATTTCTAGCCAGATTTTTCCAGTCCTTTGTTCCTGTAGAACCCAATGTGGCTGGAACATTAAACTGGAAGAGTTTGCAACAAAAAAAGTATGCAGCATTCTGGGTTCTTGAATACATAAGCTGTGGCCTCTCCACTTTGTCACCATTGGGGATTTCACACCAGTAATGTGTTCGATGAAACTTCTATTTTCATTGCCTTTGGGGAACATGAAGTTTTTGACTTGCTGTGGCCCAAGCAGTACAAGGAAGTCCTTCATGCTACTGCTCAAGTGGTTCCTCAGTCCTGGATCATCTAGACTTAAGGAATTAAACTCAGCATCAGCTGTTTCTTGCACCTCCACCACACTCTTTTCTGATCTACACTTTTCTTCAGGAATGTGCATGGTTACATCCATTTGAGATGGAGATATGGATGCTGCAGTAGCTGCCAGGTCACCTGCACTCTGACTAACTGGAAGATCAGGCATCTGCTCACCACTCACATCCTCACTGGGGCCGGAACGCTCACCATGAACATTTGTGTCCATGGATCTCAGGAGAGCTCCTTCCTGCTTAGATAGAAAAGCTTCCTTTGCTTTCTTTCTTTTTCTCAATGCTGCCCCAGAGGGGCGTTTTCTTCTTTCACTCCTGACTGCTGTTCTGTGTCAGCTATAGTGGCTCTCAATACTCAGTTGAGGGGACAAAGAAGCAGGCTGGTAGCAGGGCCTGAGTCAGGGAAGATATCAGCGTCTTTAGGGCCTAACTGGCTCCTATTACTTCAATTGACTGCCTGTACTCCTCAATTGGGTTCAGAGAAGCAGTAGGAAACAGGAAGCTCCCTGAGAAGCTGGTGTTAATCAGTCCAGGCTCCTGGGGGTGCTAGAGAGGTACATAAGAGGCTCCTCCTCCTCTCTCCCCCTGCAACTCCTGCTACTTTCTGTTATTTCCTCTCACCTTCTCCCCTGCCTGCCTGTTGTCTCTTGTGCCCTCCATTCCTCCAGCACAGCGCTCCACCATCTCTGTGCATCTAGAGCAGACAGACTACATATGCACCAGCAGCAGACACAATTTTCTACACTCTGGGTCCTAGTGACGCCCCCCCCAGTCTGGCACCTGAGGCAGCTGCCTCAGTTCACCTTATGGTGAGGCCGGCCCTGACTATTTCAAATGAAAACTGTGTGCTTGTGGTTCTACCATCACAAATATTAGCATGTTCAAGATACTGTGAGATTTGCAGCATATTAAAACCACCAAACTGCTTAATATCACTGCACCAATAGTGAATAAATGTAATATCCTATATAGGTAATGCCCTAGTACCACAAGCTACTGCTCAGGAATCTTACCTTCCAAAGGTAACATCTTTTAACATCTTTAGAATGATCATCTTTTAATAGCTTTAGAATTCCTAAGGGGTAGTCGTGTTTGTCTAGTTCAGCAAAACAAACAAGGAGTCTAGTGGCACTTTTAAAGACTAACACATTTATTTATCACATGAGCTTTCGTGGGATTTTTTTTTTTATTTTCTCCCACAAAAGCTCATGTGATAAATAAATTTGTTAATCTTTTTTAAAGTGCCACTAGACTCCTTGTTTGTTTAGAATTCCTGGTAATGACCCTTTTTAGTTTGTTTTTTTTTAAAGTCTAACTCTACTTTAAACACTATACCTTATTAACTCCTGGGTAATCATGAATTATGACTGCGATTTGGAAATCTAGAGGAAATTTGGCATAATGTATATGCAAGTACGCATTTTTCATGAGATCTCTGGATTACGCAGGTTAGGAGGAAAAACTTAATCTGATGGACTCAGTTCCAATCTTTGGGATATGTCTAATTTAATTATACTGCTAGGAATTTTTGGATGTAAAAAGCAAAGAAAGGGAATGAGCAAGATGAATAATGATCTCATTTGTGAAAACATGAATGAGCTGGAGGAGGATTCATAGATGATTCTATATTATATTATCCTGACTATTCCCTTCTCTCACTGCAGTAGTGTACAATGTGTACAATGATCAGATGTGTTGTGGGTCTTGGTGCCTGGACTATAAAGTCCATCACTTATGTGACAGTTCATTTGGCACCATTACCTTATGCTGGCCATATGCAAGTGGGCATTAATTTTTCTCATAACATATTCTATTCCTCACAAATATTGTATGTTATCAATCTGAGAGGTTTGGAACAATTTTTAGTAGCCAGAAATACCCCCAAATACACATCCTTGGTGTATAATTCAAGTTTATGACACTCAGTGGCTAATCTAACATAAATTTAAGGATTAAATTCATTGCAATTAAGACAATGTTAACAATACTGTTCAATAAAACATTAAAACAAACTTCACCAATCAGTTTAGTACTGACATACAATTTCCAAACCAAAACATACATTATATATTTGGATTGAGTCCAAAACACCTTCACCTCCAAACTGTTTTAGCCCGGACAGACAGGATGTTCTGTAGAGCAAAAGATCATGTGATTAAAGAGAGTGAACAAATATATGGTGTATCATTAACAAAACACTAGGCTGCATTTCATAGTACACTTTTGTGGTTAGTGACCCATGCAATTTGCTCAAAAAAATAACAAAGGGACAAAGGTTCATTCCGTTTAAAATACGCCCACTAATCAAAAAGAACCAATGAAGCCCTTTTAGTATAGCAATGCCAGACTGCTACTGATCACTGACATATAACTGCAAACAATGTAGTGTAAAGCTATGCACTTTGGAATACACTATGATAAACAGGTTAGACAAGTGTTGTGCCTGATTCCACCTTCCCACCCCCTACAGAGTTCTGATGATGTCCCTTAATCCTGACTCTCAGCCTTCCCATATATACACACCTTTGATGGTTCCCCTCTATTCTAAACTGCAAACTTCTTATTTTAGACCATACCTCCCTATACACACAGCTTGGCCAATGCCCTTCAATCCTAACTCACAGTTGAGTTCTGGACCCCTTCCATATTCTGCCAAACAAACAAGGAGTCCTGTGGCACTTTTAGGCTATGTCTACACTTGCAAGTTCATTCGAATTAAGGAAGCTTTATTCAAACTAACTTAAGCCTTGACCACATTAGGCTTTCATTAGTTCGAATTAAGGGTTTCCTTAATTCGAACTAATAAATTCGATTGCTTAGTTTGAACTAACCCTTAATTTGAAATAGTTACCTCGAATTAAGTCAATGTGGTCATATTAGTTCGAACTAACTGCTTAGTTCAAACTAATCAGCAGATTGACCTTCATGCCACTGACTAATTCGAACTAAGCAAGTGCCCTGCATGGACATGGCTAGTTCGAACTAGCATTCTAGTGGGGCCATGCTAGTTCGAATTAAGTTAATTCGAACTAACTAAAATTAGTTCGAATGAGTTAGTTCAAATTAACTAATTCGAACTAGCTTTTGTAAATGTAGACATAGCCTTAAAGACTAACAAATTTATTTATAATATGATCTTTCATGGGTAAAATCCCACTTCATCAAATGCATGAAATGGAAACTACAGTATGGAAAGAGATATATGAATACAGAGAAGGGTAAGTCACAAGATCAGTTCAGATTTTTTCAAGAAAACAAGCAAGTTGTTTTGTTTCAAACAGTGTGGAACAATAGATAAGAAAGTGGGAAGTTAAAAGAGGGAAAAATCACCTTTTCTAATGACAGAGCCAGATGAGATCTCTATTCAAACATGATGTAATGGTGTCAACTTTGCATATGCACTCGAACTCTGAAGTTTCCAGGACTTCTCAATCCTCAATTGCAGCCCTCAGTGCTATCCTAGTTTATGTACTATATTGAGAAGACTGCCATTTAGGCTGGCAGGTGATTTGGATGAATATACTGTAGACTCGAAAAGCTCATTTCTTTTGTATCTGAGCTATTCTTTAGAGTGAAACACCATCCCTAGTCCTCCAGCACTATTTTTAGACAATTTTACAATCTTCAGCTACAGGGTAAATGCCTTTCACCTAAAATTTTATCTTAGAATGGATGGCTGGGGCACCAATGGGTTGAGGTTGGGGGACTGCTCAGGATTAAAGGGCAGATGGCATTTGGAGAATTTTGGAGTACTTTGTGGCCAGCTGGTTGGCACCTGATTTTCAGTGTGGATCAGACATATGAGGTGGAGGTGTCTTGGCTGAGGAAAGTGAACGTATCAGTTCAAAGAAGGGGGCAGATGCTATTCTTGGAGAGTCTAAGGGCATTGTGACACAAAGGCTCATTGGTGGTTCACTACTCTGAAAACAATCCGTGTCAGGTCAGACATATTCACTCACCTTACACACTGTCAGGATCTATACCCCCGAAATAGCATGTAATATTGGAAAACTAATAACTCACTTGTCATCAATATACTTGTATATGTGTGGTCTGTACAAAGTTATAAATGTGTTATAATTATGTTCTTAAAATATGTTTGGCAAGAAATGGATACGCATAATCTGCCTTTGACAAAGGAATGGATATTTGCTTGTCTGACTGGGCATCAGGCAGAGACAGTGAAGGTACATTTACATAAAAGGTAAACAATGCCATCAAACTAGTGAGTGGTGGAGATAGTTTCTTAGCTGTAAAAACAAAGGACCTGAACCTCAAATAATAAGCAATGGAATCATCTGATTGTAATCAATATTATTTGTATTATAGGCATGTATCACACATGGTCTTTTATGAAAGTCAGTGATAAGGCTGATTGATATAATTGTGAAATGTTTGCATTAACACTATATGAGAAATTAGGGCTACTGACTTATACGATGCTTTAAAGTCTGACCATACACAGGTTCTCTCTCACAAAAGAATGAAGGCAGCTGTATACCTGTTTCCAATGTAAATTAACTAGTTGTGGGATCAAAATATTTGAAGCTCTGTTTACATATGAATCAGCAGTGGGGGTGGGAAGTCCATAGGAAGGAAAGAACAGCAGGAAGTGTTCCTGGCTCTTGAAACAGAGACAATGAACTTTGGTGTGATACGGAGGTGGGGAGAAAAAAGACATTTGAATTATTTGGAGGATTCAAGGAGCTAAAGCTCATGAAATCACAGAACCTTTGAGTTTTCAACCCAGTGGGGCTGAAGTCTCTGGGAATGGAGTTTAGGTGAAAAATCATCTTAGAAAAGATTGTAACTTACTGAAATTGTGTTTTAGTCTTAGAAGTGTATTATTACTTTTGTTTACTTGTCGCTCCTATCTTTATTCCTTATACTCAGTATTACTTACGTTTATGTCAGATAGTTAAATTACTTAATCCAATGTTAAATAAACTTGTTTTACTTTTACCATAAATCAGTTCAGTGCTATATTTGAAATGAGTGTTTGTCAAACCCCATTTAAAGTAATGATATGCAGTGTATAAGTCTATTTAAAAGGGCAACAAAATTAACTTCTGGGAGTGTTCTGAGAGACGGCTCTCTGGAGCACTTGAGAGTTGGGGTTCATTCACTGTTTGTTACTTGCAAATGATGTGTCAGGAGTTGCTACCCTGTAAAACACTTACTTGCTGAGGATGCAAGTAAGTAGCACAGTTCTGAGAACCTCAGCAGATTGTCACACTGGCAGATGATTTGGGGGAAATTCAGGACTTTGAGGGTATTGGGGTCACTTTACAAAAAGTGATTGCGTGGTGGAAGCCAGCTGAGCCACAACAGGATTGCAAATATAAGGCACCCAGAATTGTAGGCTAGGATAGTGACAAAACCACTTATCCGTCTAGATTGACTCCCGAATTGTCACAGGATGCCTGAAGACACTTGTGAATCTTTAATTCTTAAAAATTTAGGAGGTTCAGAGAACAAAATTATATGGAAAATGCTATACTACATGTTGTGATTCTACATGCAGCATCTCCAAAAGAGAGCAGAGCATCAACAGCTCAATCCAGAAGGGGAGAAATTATCCCCCCAGAGATATATATGAAGCTGTTTCTCATTTAAAATTAGGTCATTTGCCAGCACTCAGCCAGTGTAAATGAGAATCAAGCCCATTTAACTTTGATCTGTATAGGATGTTGCTTTTTTAACAACTGTTAAGTACAGATTCCCCCAAGATATTTATTCTGGATTTTCCTTTCCAGGGACTTTACAAACAGCCAGTGTAACTCGCCCTTTCAGTGAAGCGCAGACTGTACTCAGAGTTGTTCTAGCACAGAAAGGAGCATTTGTTTTTCCAGGCACATTAAAGGTGTCACAGGATCTCTGAATAACAGAGGTGCTGCTATTTGAGACCACAGCTTTCCCTGCCTGCCAACACCAGTACTCCTCCCTCAGATACTGCTAGCTGCCCTTCCTTCCCATGCAGTTAGTTGGCACACAGCACCCTAGTTCTCCCTGACTCAAGAAGGCGTTTTCCCACCCTTCCTCAACTAAAACAGCGAACTAGGGGATGAAGGATTTCTAAGTTCCACAGGGGTAGCTGTGTTAGTCTGTTGCAGAAAAACAACAGAGTCCTGTGGCATTTTTAAAGACTAATCGACGTATTGATCGCATGAGCTTTCGTGGGAGAAAATCCCACCTTAGTAGACTTCTAAGGCACTTTGGGGATGACATTGCTTTAAGTTAGAAGACATTTTTCAGTTGAGCAGCATGTATGAAAGACAAGTTCCAAATGGAATCCCCTGAAGTGCCGTCCCCAGAAATGTTTTGAGCAGGTTGACAGCACTAATTATAAGCTGCAGAACCAGGAAAGCAGGGGTGGCAGCATTATTATTATTATTTGAATAACTTCCTACCCAACAGCAGCAGGTCAACCTGGTGAGCAGCTGCAGCTTGGAGCAAAAACTTGTTAACTTTGCAGACAGCAAATAGCTCCGAAAGTGGAACATGTAATGAATGGCTCCATTTCATCAGCCTATTGTACTGTCTGTATGTGAAATCTGCTATTCAATTTCACATAATTATTGGTGTTTCAGTTTCCTGGAGCCTTCTGTTTACATATTTGTGTTAGGTCTGCTAACCTGTTTCATAAATACAGGAAATGCCTTATAAATTCTCAAGAGTTTGCAACATTAAAGCAAAGTTTAAATAACTAATAAATCTCAGGAACTCTGGAACTGTGATGCTTTACAGTGAACTTCAGATTTGTAACTTAATTATAGAGTTAAGATTCAATAATTCTCCCTTTCAGTCTTAATCAGAGGCTTTGTGACCAGGTGTCAGACAAACACTGTTCCCTCAACTGGTTACACAGGCACAAGTTTTCCTTCAACAGTGGCAAAAAAAAAAAAAAAAGAAAAGAAAAGAAAAGAGAAAAAGAGCCTGGTTCAAGCATTTGAGGCCCATGTGAACTTGCAGCCTCATTAGTAAAGGGTCAGGAGCCATTACAAATGACTGCTGATTTAAATGTGACTGAGTCAGTGGGTAAAGGATTAGTTCTTGCTTTGTAGCTGCTTGCAAAGACTGAAATCTAAGGGATCAGTTTTTTGAGATTGGAGAAGAACTAAATAATCAAATAAGTGCAATATTTAAATAAACTTAATGAGTGGAACCCCCTGGATATAAAAAATCAATCCAGGGAACATAAAACAAATTTCACTGGCCTGTCTGTGAGCTCAGAACATTTCTACACGCTGTGAGGAAAAAATTGGAGAATATAAGAAGGTTTAAATATACAAAACATATCCTCTTTTGCCTTGTAGTATCTACCAAGTCACCTCCTTTACCACATTCAGATACTTTCCTAAAACCTACTCCTAGAGACTACTCAGGAAGTAATAAAGCATCAAGCCCAGTACACAGAGATTACTTATAAAAATAATTCACGGCTGCATGAAGTTTTGCCCTTCACCAGTGTCTGTTGTATATATGACTGTGTTTGGATTATATCATCTATGTTTTAGATTTTAAGCTCCTTGGGGCCAGGACTCTAGATTTATCTATGTTCCATAAATAAATAGATAAATAAAATACAAAAAATAAAGTAAAACAAAAATAAATAGTCAAGACAATGCCCTGCTTTAATGCATGCCAAAATGCAGAATACGATTGTGCTTGTGTGTCAGAAACACCAGGGTAAAATTTAGAGATGGAAGGCGACCTGATTGGGGAGGGGTGGGCGGGTGTGTGTGTGTGTGTCTCTCTCTCTCTCTCTCTCTCTCACACACACACACACACACACACACACACACACACACACACACACGTGCTGCATGTGACCTTTATGAGAAAATTCTCAGACATTTCACAACAAAACTGCAAACAGAAACTCTCTGTGACCTATTTACCAACCAGGGGCATAGATTAGATCTGAACTAATGGGAGAAGTCAGAATATTTGCCTAAGCATATATGGTACAAGTTTTCTGCCCAAGTTCGGTGTGATTTAGCCTGGTGAAACATTACATCATTCTTCTTCTCCAAGACTCGCATAATGAAATCTCAAAGAATGAGGCAGGAGCTGTTTACATGGGAGGGCATGAAGAATTGTGCTACAGTTTCGTAATAAATACACAATGACAGGTGTCAACATTCATCCTTAGTGTAACTTCACTCACCCCAATGGATAAATTTGGCCGTAAGGGTCAAATTCATGATACTAGAATCTTCTCTTTGGTTTCAATATGGACTCCAGAGTTGAAGTAAAGAGGAGTAGTCCTGAAAGCTACTTGCTAGTGTGCTAAGGGTAATGCAGATGAGATGTGTATAAGGGGAAGATACAGGACAGGGTTGAGGAACTGGTTAGGACCCTAACAGACAACGTTCTATGGACAATTCCTCTCTCTTAATTTTGAGCTGTAAGAAGAACTGGACAGAGGCCCTGAGTAATGACCCTACAGATTAGGAACTGAGCAAAATCTCTGCAGTCTGTGGTGAACCGTTGCTAATCCTCCAATAGATGGGGCTCTATCTTCTTTTGCAATTGTTCACTAACAGAATTTGTGGCTAATTTATGATGGCTGAACATTGTGTAACCTTCGGGTGGGCTAAAATTCATTTAATTGCCCTTCTCCAGTGCCTCACAGAAATCAATCCCAATCCCTATGGAGAAAGCAGCTGGAGACCCAGGATCCAGTCTGTATGGGACTCACAGCAAAGATTGCTCAGTTACCCTCCCACATTAAAATACTAAAAATAAACATAACAATGAACTTTATTAACTACTAACTAAATGAACCTTATCCTAAGAAAACAAAATACAATTAACCAAGAACAATCCCTGCAGAAACCCCGCAGGAAAGATACCCAAGAGTCCCAAAGTCCCGGTGGAGTTCACCCAACTCTCAGCTACAGTCTCTGTCCCAGTGTAGAAGCTTGAGTGGCAAGAAATAGCTATCCTCTTCTTCTTTCTTTGCAGGAATCTTCTGTAGCATTCCATGCAGGCTTTTCCTTCTCCTTTGCAACCAGTCCTCAGTCCCATATGCATGTCTGCAAAATCTGTTGCAGATGACTCCATCAGAGGGAGAAAACATCTTGTTCACTCCTGGCTCAGCTTCTCTCCTGAAAACTGAGCACATGGGCTCTTCTCAAAGCAGCTCCTGCCTGCTGTCTGCACAGACTGCTGCTCTCATGTGATCTGACTCTGACCACACCACATCACACCAGCAGGGCACCCTGTGGAGCATGCTCAAAAATGCTACCACTCCCTGCTTCCAGAAGTTTCTAGTTGTGGGCAGCTAATCTGTCCAGCAACAGTAACCCACCCTCAGCAGGTCTCTTAAGAGAGAGGCATATGGGTTACAACTGCTCAGTGGATGTGAAGAAATACTAAATCCCAAATAGGCCTACTGTCAGCTAGTAACCGGATAATATGCTTTCCTCATTATCTTTTTTCTCCCACCCAATCTATAGCATCATTGACAGGCCTGAAGTAGTTTAGATTCCCCCTTTTTTTTCCTGTGACAAAGACCTGTATCTCTCTGCTTGTAACAATACTGATTTCTGCAAATCTCTATTTCTAATGCTTTATATGTGCTGGAAGCAGAAAGTTGCACAAGTTTACTCCTCTAAGATTCATTTCTTATTTTGCTATATTTCATCTGGGAGCTCATGAGCTGTGCTTAACCATGGGACACAGTAACTAAGATTTGTCCGGGGAATGATGCAGTTTGTGTCCCCTGGAGTCTTATTGGTGAAGAAACTATGAAATTTTAAGCAAGCTGCATGCTGCCAAAGGACAAGCATTCTAAGGTTAGATTCCTCTGGAAATGTAGTCACATTGTCATTACCCAATCAGCCTCTCTACTAATGTCATAACATCATTCTTGAAGCCAGTTTTTCCAAGAATGGCACTTCTGGGAATGTCATACAAGAGAGTGCTCAGACGTGCTGGTAAGGTGTGCAGTTCTAGCTGATGAAAGAATCATCCTACAGACCCAGCCCTGTAAATAGTCCTACAGAAAGGCTTCTCCAGGTTCCCTCTAGCACACGACACAATCAATTGACAACAAGGTTGGTAACATATTGATAAAGACAAAGTTCATAAAAATAGGAAACTGCTGAATCCCCCCCTTTACAGTGTAGGATACTTGCAGAATCTTCATTCAGTGAGATATGACATAAGTCTTGTTTGCTATTGCAATAAATTAAGTGAGGTGAATGAGGGAACATCACTATGCAAGGCACTAACACCTGGATAAATCCCAAATATGTTAAAGCTTCTACTTCATTCTGTGACAGAGGTGCCATCCTCACACATCTCCTCATGGGGTGGCATGGCTATCCAGCAGCTCTGCCTCAGTTCTCCCATATGGTCTTCACCCACAGCAGTCATATATATGTGACTTAGCTTTCCAGCCAAGTCATTTCAGAGAGTTCAACCCCTTCCAAGGGGACAGAGCCTCTTTATCAGTCCAAATCTAACTATGCATAAAACAAACCTTTGGCTCAGTCAGGCTTAATTTTCAGACTCTCTCTCAGCCAGGTCCTCAACGGCAACAGCCTGTTTCAACACCCAACAGTATGTACAGCTGGGCTTAAATCAACCCAACAGCACCATCCATGTCCATTCTTCCACCAAGGAACTGGGCACGTGACAGTCTCCAGACAGCTCCTGGCCTGACCAAGCTTCTTACCTCACACAAGAGCAGTCTCTCTGCTCTCTCCATCAGCCCCAAATGGTCAGATTCCCTCCTTTTAAGTACACCTCCCAGTCCTAAAACCTAGCAGTTGTAGTGGGGTGGGACTAACTGGCTATCGCTAGTCGGCCTTGTTAAGTTGACTTAACAAATTGGTTACACTTTAAGTCGACTTTGTTAAGTCGACTTAACAGCAGAGATAGCCATTATATTGGCTTTAAGTTGACTTAATAAAGTCAATTTAACGTTAATCCCCATCTACACTGGCCTTAAATCGACTTAAGGAGTCGACTTAAGGCTTAAATTGACCTAAAAGTAGGTGTTATTAAATCAACTTAAGCTTTTCTTAAGTCGACTTAAGGAAATGCTTAAGTCGACTTAAGAAAAGCCCAGTGTGGAAGCGGCTTTGTTTGGCATCCTTAAGTCAAACTAACTTGCCAGTGTAGATGCACCCACTGGGCCCATGTTTGCTCTTTAATATCTTTTTGACTGGTGCAGGTTTTGTACACTAACATAATTCCCTTAATCTGATCATTTTCAATTTCTATCAAAAGGACAGTTCTTAGTGCTCTTACGCATGTGGTATCTACTGATGGCTACTTTTAATCTTTGTCCCATTATTTTACTAGGGGTGGAGGTTGCATTTATAGGCTGTAATTCCCCAAAACACCTAGATTTTTTCTTTTGAAAATCAGACCTTCAGGATCTCCCCAATTATCCAAGACTTTTCAAAACAATTTTCAAAACTAATTCCCTGGATTCTGTAATGTGCATTTGTACAGGTACTTTTGGTATTTGGTGACTATTATCTCCAAAGACTTGACAGTTTTTTCTCCCCAGTAGCAGTAGAAGCTCTTGCTTGAGGAACAATGACAACTGATCTAAATCAGATCTTTCTGAAGCCACAGCTGCTGATGAATCTAATGTATGTTTTTATTATTTAAGTATTTTAAACACAGGACCTTTCTTGTAAAGGATATGGCTATTCTTTGTAAAACAATTCCTGAACTGTAATGCTGTACTCAGGGGCTGAATTTAATGGAGGGATGTGGGAACAAGCATTTCTGGCATTAAACTGGAATATTTGCTTCACAAAAATCCACACTTACGTATCCCATCAAAGACCTTTTGCACTGAAAAAGTTAAAATAATATTCCAAAACATCTGCATCATTTTTACTATGAGTTTAACAAATGCCATTGTTCTATGTTTGAAAAGCAGTGAATTAATATTTTCAATTAAGTTATTGAGATAACAGTGTTTCTGGAGCTATCTAAATGTATATAATTTTTGTAATGCATTTCAATTAAACTTTCCCCCATCTGGTATTCTTGTTTGCTTCAGTTATGTTCTAATGGTCTAGTCAGAGATTAAAAATTTCTACAGCCAATTGCACAATATGGTTACTGTTCACATTGTGTTATTCCGTTGACCCCCAAGCTTGGTGAATAGATTCTTCTTTACTTATCAGGCATGCACATCTGAAAAAAGACATAGATCAACAGTCAAAGGTGGGACAGCTGTCTGAAGTTCCTTCATAGCACCAATAATAACAGATGTTGCAGCAGAGTTACTTCCTAAGAATAAAGTAAATCAGGTGGACAAATAAGTGAAGCTGATAGACTTTTAATTTAGAAGGCTGGTGTACTCAGAAGCTTGAGTACCATCTTAGCTTTCCAAGTGTGAGAAAGGAAAGCAAAGGAAATCAAGATCTCCATAAATTAGCCTTCCTACATTTTTTTAAACAGATATTTGATGGAGGGGATGAGGGAGGGGCTGTGTGTGCTACTTGGACAGAAACACCCTTCAGTTAAATTTCTAATGGAAGCACAACTCTCTATGCCTGGCAGAGTCATCACAGTTGCTTAGGCTTAGATTGTGAGTTCTTTGTGTTAGGCAGCGATTCCCAACCTTTTTGCCTTGCGGGCCACAGATATCATTTTTACAAACCTGAAGGGCCACCAGACTCCATCAGCAGACATCCACATTGCAGCCAGGTGGAAGGAGTTCAGCAAGGAGGCAGCCTCCTCTCTGAACTCCTGTCTCCCTGGCTACAGCAAGGAAGCCACACATGTCCTGTAGCCTTGTGTGCTCCACCTGGGTCCCTAGGCAGTGATTCCCTTCTGCAACCAGTATGATGGAAGATCAGAGCTCCCCTCCCTCTGGCTCCAGCAGGGACCCCAGAGCATATGGACTTAGGCACATGGCTCCCTACAGACAGAGGGAGGGGAACGCTGATTTCCCATCCTCTTTGTCTGTAGCAAGGATCCCGTACCGGTCTTTCAGACATGCAGAAAAGCGCTCTATCTTGGTCTTTAGGCAGAGGCTCCTTCTCTAGCTAGCAGTAGGGCAGCCGTGGTCCACTTTGAAAGCCCCCATGGGCCACTTTTGGCCCACCCTGGACCGCAGGTTGGGAACCACTGTGTTAGGGAAATTCCAGAGCGATAGCCGTGTTAGTCTATTGTAGAAAGACAACAGAGTCCTGTGGCACTTTTAAAGACTAACAGATTTATTTATCGCATGAGCTTTCGTGGGAGAAAATCCCACTTCGTCAGACGCTTTGAAGATGGGAAACTTACAGAATGGGAGGAAATTAAATGCAGGGGAGTGTATGACATAGGATCAGGTCAGGCTGTAACAGCAAATCAAAATAGGTGTTAGGATTCAAACACTGGGGAACAGCACATAAGGAAGGTGAGGTCAAATCACCTGTTGTAATGAGAGAAAAATCCATAGTCCCTGTTTAACCCCAAAATAGGCTGCAGATCTTTGATGATGTGTTGAAGATGTCTGGCTTGTGGGTTGTAGGTGGTGACCAGTGGCGTTCTGTTGTTGTTTCTCATGGGCTTCTCCTGTAGTAGTTGACTTCTGGGTACCTGTCTGGCTCTGTCAATTTGTTTCTTCACTTCTGCTGGTGGGTACAGTAGTTTTAAGAATGCTTGATAGAGATCCTGAAGGTGTCTGTCTCTGTCTAAAGGGTCAGAGCAAATGCGATTATATCTTAGGGCTTGACTGTACACAATGGATCGTGTGGTGTGTCGAGGATGAAAGCTCAAGGGATGTAGGTAACTGTAGCGATCAGTAGGTTCGCGGTATAGGGTGGTCTTTATGTGCCCATCACTAATTTGCACTGTAGTGTCCAGAAAGTGGATCTCTTGTGTGGAGTGTTCCAGGCTAAGTTTGATTGTGTTGTGGAAATTGTTGAAATCTCTATGGAAATCTACAGCCTATTTTAAAAGATGATCCCTCACTCTCTCAAGCCTTTGGAGACAGACCTCTCCTTGCTTTCAGACAGCCCCCTAACCTTAAAAGGATACTTACCAGCAACTACAGATCATACAACAGAAACACTAAAGCAGGAACATATCCCTGCAACAGACCACACTGCCAACTTTGCCCTCATATCTACACTGAAGACACCATCACAGGACCAAATCAAGCCGCCTACTCCATCAAGGGCTCGTTCACCTGCTCATCCACCAATGTGATTTATGCCATCATGTGCCGGAAATGCCCCTCTGCCCTATATATTGGACAAACAGGACAGTCTCTGCGCCAAAGAATAAATGGACACAAATCTGACATCAGAAATTGCAACACTACAAAACCAATAGGGGAACACTTCAATCTCCCTGCTCACTCCCTTGACGACTTGTTGATAGCTGTGTTGAAACAGATGAATAACAAATCACAGCTTCAAAGAGAAACTGCAGAACTCGAACTTATATGCAAATTTGACTCAGTTGTCTTGGGGTTAAACAGGGACTATGGATTTTTCTCTCATTACAACAGGTGTTTTGACCTCACCTTCCTCTATGTGCTGTTCCCCAGTGTTTGAATCCTAATAAATCTGTTAGTCTTTAAAAGTGCCACAGGACACTGTGTTAGGGAGTCACTCTTCAGATAGGTTTGTGCAGCTTCCAGCACTATAAGGCCCCATCCTTCTCTGGCTGCTACTGTAACATAAATATTGTATTTGTCCCCATTTGACATAGTCACCGGAGCACTGTGGGACATAGCATTTGCTCTTATACAATACTTTGTATCAGGTCAGAAGCACCACAACTCAGGGGCAAGCATGAATGACACTTCATTTACTAGGTTCTGCATCTAGCTCCTGGTGGGCCCCAATGTGTACTCTAGCAACTGGCTCCTGTCCTGTGCTACGTCCTCACCAAGGCCCCCAGACAACTACTTCATTCCTCCACCGCCAATTCTTCCAATTACCCTGGAGCACTCCCCTCCTGCTCCACCTCACCCTTCAACCAGGAAGGAGAAGAGCTCTGCTCCCAGCAACCTACAATGGCTGAGCAGATTCATCACAATGTGAATATTACTTTGCCTTTTCCCAAATGCATAACAGAAATATTTAATGAACACTTCTGCCTTTTCTGCATTATTATTGACAATTCTACCATTTCCATCTAGTATTGGACCAATATCAGGGGTAGGTATTGTTCCTAATATATGAAAACTAAACCAAACCACAACCATCTTCCTTGTGGTCCTTACCTCTGCTGACCATAGATTTTACCTTGTGTCCTTTTGCTTCCCTTACCAATTTTCTACAATTCCTAGCTTCTGATTTATATTTGTTCTCTTTATACTGTATATCGTGTGTGTATATTTGTTGTATATATGTTTAAGCCACTCATTAAAACAAAAGGTTTCTAATTAAATTTATCTCTTGGTTGGATTGACTTGTGAGACTCCAGCAAGATATCTTGATTTTTCATTTTTCATTTAGATTTAAAATTATATTTTTTTAAAAAAATGCCAGGTGAGGGCTCTCGATGCCATCCTGCTTTCATTCGATATAGGAAGGAATCCCAGCAACACTGAAACAATCATTCCAATAGGAAAGAAGCCACTAAAACACCTACAGAGAGACTCCTTTTTCCATCTTTATTTTTGTGGAATGCACACCCTCAGCCTTCTCTTGCAGCATATCTGGAAGGTTACTGAATTCAGGCTACTTTGAACCAAAGGAAGGGAATCGGTTCCAGAGACTGAGCCCTTCTGCAGTGAGGGGTCTCCAACTCAAGCACCTCTGATTACTGGAAACTATAACTATGTAGACCAAGGGGGAGAGGTGATCTCTTAGGCAGACTGGTTCCAGGCCACATAGGTAGGGATGGCCACTCAGTTGCATATAAAGAGAATTAAATCTTATAGGAAAGGCCATTTAGGGCCAATTACAACCTGAATGAGATTTTTAGAATACCTAGATGAATTTGCTCTGTACCCCATGAGGGAGATTTTGCCTCTTTGTCCACATCTGGGAAATTCATGGATAGGAATGTCATCCTCATTCACCTAAAATGTTCAATATAGGGGTATTCCAAATCATCTGTTTAAATAGCATTCAAAATTTATTGAAAGGAAATCTAGACATGGCTTGAAAAAGGTTTTTTTCTTGTGCTGCCTTGCAGAGCTAACGAACACATGGGACAACTGCTGAAGGCTTTGCTTTTTGGCACAAAAGCCAGTCATATTAGAGGAAGTGGCAGGTCTTTTTCTATAAAGCCTATTTGGTGTAGACACAATAAAACCATCAATGCACATGATACCTAAAACAGTGGTTCTCAACCTTTTGCAGGTTGCGACACGCTTGGTGGTGTATCACGACCCTACAGGATACATGAGCCCACCCACTCCAGGCTGAACCCAGCTATCTTCCTGGCTCAATGCAAAACACTTGCTGCTGTGTGGTGACACAGTAATGTGTCCCGACACAGTGGTTGAGAATTGCTGTCCTAACACATTGGGAACATAGACAACAGCAGTACATTATTTACCTGCTTTAAGGTGTATTGATGCTTTTCTACTATTTTATTTTTGTATGGCTTCTCCCACATTACTCAAAAAATTAAAAACTCGATTCTGAGGGTTATCTAACCTTGCCCTCTAGAGTCACAATTTGAACTTTTTAAGACAATTGAGCTCCCACATTGAGCTATGCAAAGCTATCCAAGCACCAATGTATTTTAGCTTTTTGACATTTTTGGGTATAAACCAAACATTCTGGCTTTTACTTTTTATTATGTTTTCCCAAAACACTTAACATCAGTCTCTCTTTCTCTTTGCAGTGAAAAATACATCCTAAATTCTGTTATGTGACACTGATTCCAGTCCCGCATAACTTCACTTAAAAGGATTGCTCTGATCTAAGCATGAAATGGAAAACAGAATTTGTATAGAACAAAACCATAGATTCAAGGCAATTGTGCTGATAGGATTTGTGGGAAACACAGGCGACTGGTAAGATAAAGCAAAATCCACTGATTGCCATAGGCCTCATTGGGTTTGGCTCAGTTACACTCCCAGAAGCAAACTGTTTTCATTTTCTTTTTTAAAAAAACCCATCTAACACTGACAATTCTAGACATACTAGACAGGACTTCATAGCAAAATCAGGTGTTTTCTCCAGATCCATGATTAATTTTCTTTGACAGTCACATAATGTGAATACAGCTTTTCTGGTTGGATCTGTCATCAGTCAACTCTGCTTCTCCCTCCAAACCAGACTATCCATCAGCCTATCCTGTTCAATGCTGATAATCTTCAAAGGCGTTAGAGGTTCTGCACTGAGTGTCATGGATTAACTGCAGATTAGCGATATGCTGTTTCACCCTTTAGCCATGGTTATGTGTTCCTGTGAAGATAATAATGATAAATATCCTTTAAAACCCCAACCTAAAATAGCCCCAGTACAAACTTTCTTCCTAATCATGTTGCATCTTCAGTCACATGGTGATGGGACTGCATAGACTGATTTGAACGAGACACGTTTTAGGAACAGAATTTAAGAATACACTCACATACAGCCTTTATTGTCTCCTTTTCTTACCTTGTTGGCCAGAAGGAAGCTGTTGTGATGAAAGTCACTAGATGTTCGGTCAGCAATTGTGTTGCTGTTATGCTCCAGTGGGGCAGGTTGTCAGCGATGTTATATAAATGACAGAATAGGGCTGTGCCTCTGCAGAATGAAGTGACTATGAGGCGTACTTACTTTACAGCATACAAGCCTGAGGCAGGCAGTGACCTATTCCATTATCTAGCCCGCCAATCTGACTGACAGAAACACATACTTGTGCTTTTCTACCTATTCATTCCAAGTTAAGACACAGTCATATCGAACCAGACAAAAGTCACACGTGCAATCAAAATGTGTTTCTACATCAGTCATCTGTTCCTATTTACCAGTGGTTTCTAAAACACTTTTTAAGGTTTCTAAAGCACTTCTAAAGCCTTTTTTTTTCAGAGAATGAATCAGTAATAAATAAGGAATCAGTCTCTTCATGCACCTTTTCTTGTTTATATACTGTCAGTTTTCCTTAAAACTTTAATTTATAAGCAAATCCCTTGTGCCAGAAGGGGATTTTTCCAGTCAAAAATTTCTTTTAACTCTATTTCTCAAACACTCAGGCTATGTCTACACTAGAAAAGTTAAGACAACTTTATGAAGTCGACTTAATAAGGTTGACTTTAAGTCGACCTTATTAAGTCGATTTAACAAAAGTCGACTTAACTTTTCTAGTGTAGACATAGCCCCTTTACGACCTTATTAAGTCAACTTAATACTTTAGGCATTAATCCCCGTCTACACTGGCTTAAGCTGAACTAATACGGTCGACTTAAGTGTTAAGTCGACCTAAAATGAGGTGTTATTAAGTCGACTTAACATTTCCTCGAATCGACTTAAGGAAATGCTCATTGATTTAAGGAAAGCCCAGTGTGGATGTGGAGTCGACTTAAGTCGACTTAATTTGTTAAGTGTAGACGCACTCTCAGATATCTGTAGAAATAAGTCAAAGAGATCACTTCCCAAGACAGTTTTTGCACATGCTAATTGATATACATTTGATTCCAAGAGTTAAAGGCCTTCATTTTCATATCACCTACATATTTTTGGGTGAATATTCTACTGGAGATTGGGCAGGCAGATACAGTTTAGGTATTTTAAATCAAAACAGAAATCTCAATTCATTCAATATAGTTTTATAATTTCTGTGGTAAGAGGTCATGAAGGCAGTTTTGGACTGCTCCTTCAGCAACGGAAATGATAAAAAAACCCTGCTTCTATATGTCTGTCAAGGTTACAGAGCAAGCTGCACCTTTCTCTTCTGGGCTGTTCATCCCAACTGCAAATGCAGAGTTACTCAAGATGGCATCTTGCAATGGGAAATGAGAGAGAGGTAAGAGGTTAGGCCCTCCCTTCTAAATGCCCCCAAATTATACAGTCTTCCTGCAGTTTAAGCCCCTGTTGGCCCTAGTGTTTTTTTTTTTTTGGCTGAAAGGCCATTCTTCATTACATTGATTTTTAAGTTTCCTCCATTAGTTTGAAGAGAATTGAAGTAAATTCAATCCACTAAACACTATAATTAGTTAATATAGGCCTTTTACACACGATCAGTTTATCTCGCAGTAAAGCTCCTTACTGCGAGATAGCAACAACAGGGTACACACGTGCAACACAGCTGTTGCGCTTTAACTGCCTTGTTGTTGCGCAATCCAACAACCACTCGGACGAGAGTGGTAACAGCTGTTGCGGATCATCTCTTGCGCCTTTGAGCTCGTGTGTATGCTCACAGCGCAATGATTGGCCTCCGGAAATGTCCCAGAGTGCCAATCAATGCCACTCTGGGACATCGGAGCTGTCAACATGTCAATTTCACTGCTCTAGCTGAGCAGTGAAATTGACATATGGGCTCCGGCAGTCAGCTGCAGCCGGCGCTTTAAAGCGCCGGCTGCAGCTGATTGCCCC
>ML685899.1:1649225-1661264 GCA_007922175.1 Pelusios castaneus | reverse complement strand
CCTCAGCAGGTCTCTCAGAGATAGCCTTTTCAGGCATATGGGTTACACAAACTCATATACAGCAGCTCAGTTGTTCTGTGAAGATAACAGCTTGGTTGATCTAAACTGTTGTCATTTGGATACAGAACTGAATGTCCTGTTGCAAGGAATTTTCAAATCTACGTTATGGATAAAATTTCTCAGACCCAGACTGAACTTTTCAGACCAATATTTCATGGGGACACATGCAACTTTCACTGCTGGAATTTTGGCCAGTTACACTAAAGCCAGCACCCATTAGACGCATGTCCTTCCTAACTGGTTGCAGCCAGTGGAGAGACATTGAAGCTATGAATGGCTGAGATTCTCAGTACTACCATGTGGAAGAGGCAGGGCACAGGGTGTTCTGAAAGCAAGAACTGATGAGGCTTTATGCTCAAATCCTTGCTGGATACTGATGATCTTGTAAACTACTGACCTATGTGAAAATACTGTTTGGGGGAAGGTTAATGAGGCCCTAACAAGTGGCTAGAATTGCTTTAGCACAGCCCTGTTCCTTTGTGTCTGAGAACCCAGCAGACAGTTATGGGAGATTGTCATAGTCTGCTCTCCGTCTGGTGCGCAGTCTGCTTCCGAAGTTACAGGTAGAGAGTTTCACACACCATATTTAACCCATTCCAGGCCAAGCAGAGCACAGCTGTGGAGTATACAGAACCTCGCTCATCTGTGTTTGGCCTGAACAGGCTGTCAGTTATTGTTTCTCTCATGAATCATGGTCTCTTGAATTTATTTTACATGTTCTGGAACAACAGGTTTCCCTCAACTCAATCAGCTGAACATGAAGTCCAAGGTGGGAACAGAACATAAATACTTTTGTTTGGTGATTGGATTTTTTTAGTTTGTTTGTTTTTTTTAAAAAAAAAAAGAAAATGGGTTTATGGGTGATGAGAGTGGATTGATTACAAATGAACAGCACGTGTCATTATTAAACTATACAGGAGAACTTCAGTCCTCCTTTCTATGGTCACTGTAACACAGTGGACTGGGATCATTATGGACCTGACTACTGCCAGTCTGATTGATGTTTTACTTGTAGGTTACCAGATGGAAGAATTACTATTTGTCTATGTGGGGGAACTGAAGGTATGGAGAATATGATAATGTGCCTGATCTTCTCTCTGAATTGATTCCCAAGACTCTGAAGAACCTCGGTTTATTTTAATTTATTTTTCCATGTCTTTGCTTTTGTTGGTTTTCTGAGCAGATCCTTTAGGAAAATAACATTTATTATTTCGTATCTACTGAACATAGTCAATGTGACACAGACCCTGCCCCAGACAATACACAGACAGTTGACCCAGAGACTAGGATACTGTCTTGCAGCAGGACAGATATTAATTATATACCTCAAAGAGAATAGTGCCTGACTCTAGAGTGGGAAAATATAGTTGGTCACATTGTTCCCAAATGACTACCAAGGCCAGACCATCATGCTGTGTGGATGAATGCAGGATTTTCTGAACTCTAAATCTGTGTTATTACTTCCCATTCCTATAATTATATATGGATTGTGATATTGCAGTTTGAAACCAGTCTGGTCCAGATGAACAAAACTAGAAATTACATTCTTCACTTAGATTTCCTAAATGACCTTCAGGCTGTAGGCAGGATCAGTGGCTGCCCATGAGAAGAGGAAAGCTACAGTGTAGGTGACTCAAATGTTTCAATACTGAGGGCAGGTCAGTGGAAAATTGCATAATGGGCAGTAGCAAGTGTTCAGATACTAGGGTGTTCAGATGCTAGGGTGATGAGCACCAGTTAGTTGGACTATGAAGTTAGACCCTATTACACACAGGGAATTGTTCACATGAAATGCAGTTTTCATTTTTATCTACATCTTTACTTTTTCTGTATATTCAGTAAAATAGTTTCTGGTTTTCTAGGCATACACAGCAATGCCATATTAATATTATAACATAATAAACAAAATAATGATATAAATCAATAACAGTAATACAGACTGACTGAGAAAAGTATGGCAAACTGTGACCAGAGATGATCCACGTACATTCCTAACAAAATCCTCAGGACTGATGTCTGTAGTAATTAATACAGCTATACATGAAAAGTGTACCCCCAAATCTTCAAGAAATCATATTCTGGGGGATAAGCCTCCTAAATGATTAATTCATCCCATTTCAAGATTATTTACTAGACTTGATGCTTCACACATCTCTTGGCAGAACCATGAGTACAATGTAACATCCAGTGACTCAATGATAACCTTAAGAAGAAGAACAAAATTCTGCTAATCTCTAAAGACCCTGATATATTACAGAGCTTTCGAAATACAAAGGTAATATATTATTTGAACCTGAGTCAAATTTGGTAGGGAAACATTAGGAATAAACTTTCTAACACAACCCCTTTCTGACAGGATTTGATCAACAGTTTCATAGTCTGAGTGTTTGGATGACCCATGTTCCATCCCTGTAGTACCAGCCCAAAGGAGCAAATAGTGCAGAATCAGAAAACAAATCTGACGGGTATAAAATGCTTGTGGTTCTGTACTTTTGGAAGGACACGTCATCGTTTACTTTTGCATTGTTTGTCTACCTCCCATGTTTCTGATTTACAATGACCTGCAAGGGAACATTCCTACACCACAGCCAGGGCACTGGGGTGTAGCTAATTGAGCAATTAAGTCATCAGGTGATGGAAGTAAAAATTTCATCAGCATAGCTAGATGGATTTGGCCATCCAGCTCTTTTTTGTTTAATACTTATTATTATGTAATGTGTGTATAGCTCCATGGTGCACATAGTTTGGCTCAAAGATATAATCAGCTACTCTAAAGTAGTCTCTAGCTGGCATCTGGGGTCAGAAATTCAGTCAACTGACCACTGAGGAAGGTTAACAGGAGTTTCTTAACATATTGTATGGATTTGGAAACCCAGTTTTTAAATACAACCCCCCCACATTCTTACTAATTTTCTGTTAGGGGTTGACTTCCGAGGCTGTTGCCATTTTGAAAGGAGAATGGTGTTACAGTCTTTTTTCAGACAGTACCATTTCACGTATATAAAGTTGCTTACCAACGGCCAGGAAAATGGAGAGGCATAAGGTGCTAGTGGATTCACACACATTTGGAATTGGAAGGAAGGAGGGAGATCTCAAACCCCATTTTGGTGCCCAATGAGAAGAAGGCCCCTCAGTTCTTCAGACAGAGAAAATGCAAGATAACAGTACTTCTGGAGAGCCTTTCCCACTCATGCTGTTGTCTCAAGACAAACTTTTCCAAGTCAATAACTTCGGAAACAAATGTAAGCCAGCATTTTTGGCCCCTCTCTCTGCCATGCACAGGGATGCATCAACAGCTGTGATAATTTTTTAAGAGGTCAGGTCAATGCTGGAACAAAGGAAGGGCTTTCTGAGTGAAAATGTGTAGTAATATTTATTACTTTGCCAATCTGAACCACTCTCTGCTTCGCATTTTTGACATTGTTAAAATGCCGAAAGGGCTGGAATGGGCACATTTACTACCTAACGTCATGATTATAGGAAGCCAGGTTGCTATGAGTGTGTATCAAATGTGCATGATGTTGAGGTAAGATTGCTAAGTGGGCCAACTTAGATGAAGTATTGTACAGACATTCTGTGGTTTGCGGGGGGCAAGAAGGAGCTAAAGGCACTAAGGCTGCGTCTACACTGGTAAATTAAGTCGACTTAAGCTTACTTAAGTCGACTTAATTTACCCTGCGTCTACACTACAGTTTTCTTAAGTCAACTTAAGCAGCTTGCTTAAGTCGACTTAAGGAAAATAGTCGACTTAATTAAAATTAAGTCGACTTTATTAAACCTCCTTCCTAGTAGACCTATGGCTTAAGTCGACTCCCTAGAGTCGACTTAAGCCAGTGTAGAAGTGGGGTAGCCCTAAGTCGACTTAGGGCTACCCCAGGGCTACACCAATGCCCTCCCTGCCGGGGGGGGGCACAGGGGTAGCCTGGCATGCCCCCCCACCTGGCAGGGCAGAGCCCTGCCCACCCTGCCCCTATGCCCTACCAGGGTCCCTGTCCCCCTTTGCCCCATTGTACCTAGATACAATGGGGCAAAGGCTGAGCGCCCTGGCATTTGGCAAGGGATGCCTTTCCTGCCCCCGTGGACCTCCCCTAGGTCCCCCTAAGCCCCTAGAAGTCGACCCAGGCATCCAGTGTGGACGCTCTAGGTCGACTTTCTAAGTTCCCCTTTAAGTCGACTCTATTTTTAAGTGTGGACACACTAAGTCGACTTAAATAAGTCGACTTAAAGTCAACTTAGTTAAGTTGACTTAGTTAAAGTTGACTTAAATTCACAAGTGTAGACATAGCCTAAGAAAATGGTCTCATTATTTGCACCAACTCACCCTATTTTAGCTTACTTGGTTTAGAAATGAGGCTGAGGGAACCTCTTAGTTTCAGTATTTGTCAAACCAAAAAGTGTTCAAAAAAGTATGTCAGGCTGTCAAGATTCCAGAGATTGTATTAAAAATCATTACTATTTTACATTGTTTTTGAACTGTGCAATGGGATGACATTTTCAAATATTTCTTCACAGCCGGGATGGCTAGAAACTTTTTTTTTAAATGAAAGCTGACATAGAAATGTAGTCTAGGGCAGTAAGAAAAGTGACAAATATTGTGAGACTCAACAAAATTGCATGAGTTGGCAAACTAGAAGACCTCTGAGTGTAGGAAATTTGCTTGTTTATTTGACTGGGCTCTGAAAGAGCCATATGTCTGTTACTTGGGCTTCTTGACATGCCAATATCAGTCCCCTACATGACCATGACCTGTCCTGTCATACCTAAATGAACAGTACTTTTCATCCGAAAGGGCTCCAAACGTCTCAATAAACTATATATTTTATTGGATTTGTCTACATTGGGGATGAGATTGTAATTCTATTTTAAGCTGTCAAATTACAGAAGGCCAAAGCGCGTGATCACAGCAAATTGCTTGCTGAGTGTCTCGCACCCCACTGCTCACATTACTTCCTGAAATGCATTGCACTGTGGGTAATAGGTGCCGGGGCTTCTGGGGAGGCAGTCATTCTCTGCTCACTCCCTCTCCTCTCTTCTCTAAAGAAAAAAAAAAAGCAGGAAAAGCTTTCTTTGCTGTTTTTCTGCCAAAGGCACAGTGCTGCATGCAGAGAGAGGAATTAATTGAAAACTTCCCGGGGCTGCAGGCAGGGGAGCAGCTATGTTATTATGGTGAAGCGGACACTAGAGAAACCGGAAAAGCAAGACTAGAGCTACTCTCTGGCTACATGGACCTAAATTCAAATTGTAGATTTTGACCTCAGTGCTATGCCACTTGCAGGCTCCATTTTAAAAAAAATGTACTGCTCTGACAGTGGAGAGACAGGCTGCAGAAGGTCAAGGTAAACAGCATTACATTGAACTTCACTGTCAGTATAGAAAGGGTTAACACACATGAATAACTTCCCCCATTGCTAAAACACAGCTTCCTCTGTAGTGAAACATGGTAGCCATTTAACATAGAAACTATAAACAAGTTTAAGACAGGGTGTAACGAATTGGGGAATTTAGGAAGGTAGAATGTAATAACCTAAATAGGAACTTGGCCACTACACCATGGGTAAGACTCCTAACCTTGCAGAAAATGCCATGGAATATTTAATAAGTGGCCTGTTCCTTGTTTTTTATGCCTGCCTGAAAGATCACCTCTAGCAGCTTATACGGGACACTAGGTCAGTACTGGCCTAGAGAGGTGTCATCAATACAACTTAATACACTGCTTGTAAACCAATTATTGCTGCAGCAATTTATTAAGTATTCCACTGGTTGCTCGTACTTGCATAGATTTACAGTGATATAGGTGCCATCCATCCTCTGCCCAGCACACTGAACAAGTAAAGAATATATTATCCCAGCTAGAACCTATGCTGTATACCAGAAGCTATATTTACGAAGAATAGATATGTCCTGAGAGCTGCCCTTTAACTGAAAAATGTTGCAGAGGGTCACTGATAGCAACACCTATTCTTACCCTCTACAGTTTAGAAACATTTGCTTTAAACACAACTTAGAGTACTATAATTTAGAAACGTGTCCCAGGTCAAATTTAGCCCTAAAGAGATTTAGAGAGGGGATTATTAGTACATATATTGCAGAATAATATATAAATGGTGTAGGTTTCATTTGCCTTTTATTATGTAATAATGGGTGTTGAATCCAGAAAGCATCTGTCTGCCTAAAATCCTTGTCATCATAGTATGTAGTTTATTTCCAGCTCCCCTCAGGGATCTACATCTTAAAGCTATAAATCAGAGATCCGGACAGACTTTAACCCTTATGGCTATAATTACCCAGAGATCCAGATTAAACAACCCCAGAGAGGAAATTCATATGCTTAGAGCGCTGGACTGGGATGCAGAAGATTAACAGATTTTAAGGCCAGAAGGGACCATTGATCATCTGGTCTGACCTTCTGTACATCACGGGTCTTAGGAGGGATTTCGAACATATATAGATACGACAAGACCCCTCCCTCTCCTTTTAATGTAATATTCAATAATGTTTTATGCTGATTGGTTAAGTTAATAAATATTGAGATCATCATTTTGATTTGAGATAATAATGACTCCATGTTAGATCTCCTTCTTTATGGACTGATTCCCGCCCTTTTTGGTGTCAGCAGGAAAAAGGACTGAAGTCTAGTTAGCAGCAGGAGATATATAAGCCCAAGATCAGGACAGATCAGAGCTGTCCATCTGGGAGGCAGCTGTGTACCCAAGAGGTCATCCAAAAAAGTAGCAAAGAGAAACATCACCTTCCAGAACAAAGAAGAGGGCAGTTGACCACACCTCAACTAAAACCACTTTACCGTATAGTTCTTGAATCTGGGATCCTGTCGCTCCAGTTCAAAGACATCCTAGTTGCAGCCAATCTCTAAAAAAAGAAGAAACAACTGTAATATATTAACTTTGGGCCCAGGTTGTGTTATTGGTATGGAATCTAGAGTTCAGGCTTCCATATAATGACCCCTTTATGTTGTGCTGTCCCTAATAAATTGTCATTTGGCTTAACCCTTAAAGATATAAGGTGTCCCATTTTTAACTGCCTGGTGATTAGATATGGTGGGGTCAAATTTTGATAGGGCACCTTCAGTAAAACTGTATTACAGATTGGAGGTTGGGTGTCCCTTTTTCCCTGTAACACAGACCACAGAATTTCATCAAGTGGCCCCTACATTGAGCCCAGTAATTTGTATGGCTAACACATCTCTCAGAAAGACATCCAACCTGGATCTGAGGAAAAACTACTACTTTCCTTGGTAGTTTGGTTAATCACCCTCACAGTTAAAAATGTGTGCTTTATTTCTAATTTAAATTAGTCTGGCTTGAACTTCTAGCCATTGAGTCTTCTGGTTTCTTTCTCTGCTCAATTAAAAAGCCCATTAGTATCCAGCATTTCCTCACTGTGAAGATATTTTTACACTGGAACCACACTTTTTTAATATGCAAGACAGATTGAGCTCTAAAGGCTTTCAGTGTAAGGCATTTTTTTCCAGCTCTTGATCTGAAATTCAGTGGGTCCACTGCTCTTCCATAGTCTTCCTGTGTGATTTCAAACAAATCACTGACCTTCCTGCACCATAATTCCCTTTCTGTAAAATAGGACTAGCACTACTTCACCGGGTGGCTGTAAGCCAAGTTAATTAATAAATGTGAGGTACTGAGATACTACTGAAATGGATACAAAAAGATCTAGACTGATCTAAAACTTTGGGATCCAGCCAGATGACATCTATCCCTTAGTACATTTCTATAATTCAGTTAAAATGTGATCCTTCTGCATTGCATGGTGTGGAAATGTTAGCTGCACTAGACAGAGAAATCCCTGAGCAGTCTATGGAAATATATAAAGCAACTGCCAAACTTAAATCAGGTCCATGGAAGAATTTCTTCTAAATCAATCATGCTATCAATGGTATGTTTATTCTGACAACTTTATGTTTCCTGCACATGTATGGCCAGCACTGACTTCCTGAATAATACTAATAATGGGACTAATAATAATGAAAAAAAATCTTTATAATAATTAAACATAAACCACCCATAAAAGATCAAACATACAAACACTGCAGAGTAAAATCTTCCTGTGGTCTAGCCACCAAACTGTAAGCTAGAAATATCTGTAGATGGATCCCCTTAAAAGACACAGGAATAAATTGCTTTCCATTACATTAAGTTCAAGTGCCATGTGTAAGAATATGGTTTTGTTACAGAGATCATGGATTCTGTGACTTTAACACACTTCTGAGACTTCCAGCTTGGGCAGTCAGCCTCCTGCCCCGCAGCAGTGGGACACCAGCAGTCAGCCACAGGCAGTGGGATTTGGGCCTTCCGCCCTGCAGTGTGGGGCTGGATTTTCATGATTTTTTGTTTATTGCCCATATCCCAACCATGACAAAAGGGAAAATAGAATGTTTGAAGTAAAATTTTTCATGTATTCTGCATAAGGATTCATTTTTCTATTACATACTAGAACATTCTGAACCTTTGTAAAATTTTGTGAAACCTTCCCAACTTTCTGAGAACTACATTTTCCTCAAAGCTCATAGAATGTTTTCAGCCATAGTCTCGACAATGGCCAACAACAGACTAACGTTGCTTGCTGTTTTCTCTCTTGAAAATGCCATTGGTCTGTCTTTGGATCTCTCTAACATTGTGATTCAGTTTCCAAGGGCAAAGATGGGAAAAGCAACCTTTTGAATTAAAGGACTAGGGTTAACATTCTAAAGCTATTATCATAACACTGTTTAATAGTGGTCCACCCAATGTTGGTGTATGGCTCAATTTCTTGATGTTAGTACATTTCAGTTATTTTTAAAATTTTAAAAATTGTATAAGTTTAGAGAAAACTAGTTCTTTTATTTGCTTAAACATGGCATGCATAAATACAGATTTTAGTGTGCAAATTTATCGTCTTCTATGGCACGGATAAATCATGCATGCAAATCATGCATCAAAGTCGTGAAATGGGCTACAAATGTAATAAAAATAAGCTATTCAAAAATTGAATAAATGGAGGTGGGAGACACCACTTGGTCTTTTAGGACCAGCCCTAAATGTAGCCATTTCTCATCTATTAACCTGTCTCACTGATATGTTTCCACCCTGATTGGAGGGACTCATTAGAGGAGGGATTCCATAGCCCGCTCCATCTTTGGTCTTTGTGTTAAGACAGCCAAAGCTGATGATTGCATTTTGGTGATAATTAATGTACACCAAGGATCAAACTGTAAGAGACCAAACCACTGACAGGAGATAATGATTTTCAGTCAATTTGGGGTCTGATTTGGAGACGTATTTTTACAGATGAATGGCAGCATATCCTCTTCCAGTCATTTAAGCCATTTGTATGTGTGGTTATAGTTAGTTGCTGATAACTCAAGATAATGATCCTTCTCTGTTCAATCCTCAGAAACAAAGTGGGATGCAGAAATTACTGTTAATCCAAACCATGGATTTTCAGGAACCTCAGCAGAACTCACAAAGATCCCCTACTCCTAAAGAGCAAAAGATTCTATCAGGAAACTGATTATACATCAGTGGATTCTCTCAACACTAAAAGAAAACAATTTCACTCATCCATCAGGCTGACTTTAGCTCCTCAGGTTAATTAAATCACCTGCAGGACTGGCCTCCTATTTTGCATCCAAAATTCATGGTACCTCTGAGGCTATGTCTACACTGGCAAGTTAGTTTGAATTAAGGAAGCTTAATTCGAACTAACTAAAGCCATGGCTACACTAGGCTTTCATAAGTTCGAATTAAGGGCTTCCTTAATTCAAACAAATAAATTTGAATAGGCTATTTGAAGTAAGAGTTAATTCGAACTAGACTGAGGGGAGATTTGATAGCAACCTTCAACTACTTGAAGGGGTGCTCCAAAGAGGAGGGAGCTAGGCTGTTCTCAATGGTAACAGAGGACAGAACAAGGAGCAATGGTTTCAAATTACAGCTGGGGAGGTCGAGGTTGGATATTAGGAAAAACTTTCTCACTAGGAGGGTGGTGAAGCATTGGAATGGGCTACCTAGGGAGGTGGTAGAATCTCCATCTTTGGAGATTTTTAATGCCTGGTTAGACAAAACCCTGGCTGGGGTGATTTAGTGGGAGTGGTCCTGCTTTTAGCAGGGGTTGGACTAGATGACCTCGTGAGGTCCCTTCCATCCCTATTATTCTATGATTCTATGAACCAATGTGGCCATGTTAGTTCGAACTAATTGCTTAGTTTGAACTAACCAGCCCATTGAATTCAATGGAAATCACTAATTCGAACTAAGCAAGTGCCATTCATGGCACTTGCTTAGTTCGAACTAATTTTTTCTAGTTCGAATTAAGTTAATTCGAACTAATTAAAATTAGTTTGAATTAGTTAGTTCAAATGAACTAATTTGAACTAATTTTAGTAAGTGTAGACATAGCCATGAGATCAGTTAGTATGTTCTACCATCAGGATCAGCACAAAAAAGGGACAGAAGATATTTGTGAACTGTTTACATTACCTAGCAGTTTACCTTGGGTTATGCATTTACTGTTTGTTAGATGTTCCATTCTTCTTACTCAAGAGCTTTGGCAAATGTTTACTTGACTAAATGTTCTAACCCACTACTTTTTTCTAAGAAAACAGCACTCTGTTCCTAGCGAAACATGATCTAATCACATGTTCCCCTCTGGATTCTAGAGAGTAGAGTTTTACTGGGGAGAGCAGAAAGTAGTTTACACATGGGAACAATCTCACACTGGGATAGAGATAGGCAACTATTAGAGAGGCAGTCAGGGAAAATGGTATGTTTGAATACTTCAATTTATTTCTCTTAGTGGCTAAAATTCTCCTTTGAGTGTCAGTGAAACAATTTGTAGAGTATATTATCGCTTCAAAATAATTCCATAAGCATTAAGACTCATCATCTTGGTATGGACCACAGGTCTATACATGGGGCAGCCAATTTGGTCAGATTAGCAGAAGCAAGAAATCATTGTAAACATTAATAAAGTACAGTGAAAATAATTCGCTCTTTTGTACCCTGGGTCAGCACTGGGCTTTGCAGTTTCCTAATTAATCAATGTTCTGTAATGCAGACTATTTTGGCACTGTTTTTACAAAGCTCTGAAAGTATAAAGCACTGCGTAAGTAGGTATTTTTATTCCATTTGTTTAGTTGAGTGGTAAAGCTGGTTGACTGGTAAAGCTTTCTAATGCTTTAAGTGACATAATTTGTCCTCAAGAAGGGAAGTACCGGTATCCTGTGAAGTGGGGAGACATCCTGTGACTCTAAGCAATGAAACACATTGAGACACCAAACAGGCACCAAACGCCCACAAACAGATAATGTCACAGTTTAAGGGTAAGACACAAAGAAAGAAACTGAATAAGAGTGATAAGACAATGATTGGAACAGAGACACAGACCCCAAAGACTGTAACAAGATGTCTTATTATGATTATGTAATACTCCTGTAGAAGTTTGCTGTGATTAAGTTTTCTTTTAAGAAATAAAGTAGTGATAGATTGATAGTTTTAAGAGTGATTGAAATGGTATGCATGAATGGTTCATAGAGGTGAGAAGTACCGGACCTGTGATAAGATCTCGCAGGGTCCAGGTGGCCGAAGAATGTGCGAGTAATGCTATCAGGAGATGGCACCTATCAAGGACATTAAAACATCAACATAATAAAGTATGCAACAGGAATCAGACAAGAAAGATGTCATGTTCATTATTTTGTAAAAGATGGGACTGACATGACCACACTGATTGACTTTGTGGTTTGGCCCTATAAAAAGGATGAAGAAAATTTGGGACTTTGGGTTAATTCTGCAAACTCCAAGGAGCATTGTGTCGTGACCGAGTGGACCCTTGCTCTGTTCCATCCTCAAGCTCAAACTATCTGGCCAATAGTTTGACTCGAGCAGTGTGGAGGCTGGTAATTATCTCCCTCTTGCAGAACTGTGTGTGTGTGTGTGTGTGTGTGTGTGTGTGTGTGTGTGTGTGTGT
>ML685899.1:1619871-1649215 GCA_007922175.1 Pelusios castaneus | reverse complement strand
GTGTGTGTGTGTGTGTGTGTGTGTGTGTGTGTGTGTGTGTGTGTGTGAGAGAGAGAGAGAGAGAGAGAATAAGGACACTGCAGTAAGCGATTAAGCAACTGTCTCTTTTCTTTTGATAAAGTTCTTTGTATTTACAATAAACATGGCATAGTGCTTTATCCTCTCCATAAGATCTCACAGTTTATCTTCTAAAAATATAATATTCTTGTGACGAGATGTCATGTGTCACCAGGCAGAGATCAGACCCATGCAAATTTACACAGTTGGCAGTGATATGTCCAGTCCATTCCCAATAACCTGCTGTGTGCCACTCAGTCTGGCATCAAAGAAGGATCTCTTCTATAAAGGAATATGGGGGTGCCAGGGAGAGATTTCTTGCTCTCTCTGGTAGCTGAGTGGGTGGATGAAGGTCAGATGTATGAAATAAAAAACTTTATCTATTTATTTTTTAATGTAAGAATCTGCAGTTAACACTCTCTCCTTAGGCCAAAAGGTTCTGTGGCCAGATTTCATAAGGTCTCTCTGAAAGTTAAAACTTCTCCAGATTTCCAATCTCACAGCTGTATTCAGTATCAAAGATGAACTCAGCAGATGTAATGGACACACAGTTGTCTTAGGAGAATTTGCTAAATGGGTACCACTAACTATCCTGGTTAGAAGGGTTTCCTGGGAAGCTTTTCTCTCACTAAAAAGTCTTTGAGTAAGATCCTTGGGTCCAGCCAAAATGCACAGATCACAATCCTGGAGTGATGGAAAGGTGGCCCTGTGCTCACTTGTGCTTCCCAAACCTGAACCTGCTCTGTGCCAGTCTTCTCTTCTGTTCTAATTGACTCCAAGTGCTGAAGGACCCAGAGGCTGAACCATAGTCCATGATGAGCTGGGCATAGAGATATCCCACATCAGCTCCTCCACCTACTTAGTGGCCCACTGTGTCAGAAGCAGGGAGAAGGTAACATGTGCTGTCTCTATCATCTGGGGAGTTCCTGATGATCCTCAAGGGGACAGTTCCATTGCTGATAATCCATCCATGACCAAATGACATCAATGTGGTCTTCATAAAGCGGCAACACCCTGAATCTGTCCATCTGCCTCTTTCTGAGAGAGAAGTAATTGTTAGGGATGGCACATGGACCTCTCTGTGATTTATGGTTTCTCTGCCTTGTCAGTGCACACCTTGGACATCCCCTTCCACAGCTGTCTGAAAGACGCTCTTTACTAATGGAAGAGACCAAGTTAAACACAGGGGAAGTGGACTTTCAGGTTTTTCTTGATGACTGATGTGTACAGAAGAGGAGGGAGCAGTCTGAGCCCTGCAATTACACCATGCTATTGCATCCCATCCTGTAATAGGATATAGATGATAATCTGAGCAGAAATGCATATTGCACTGAGTCAGAAATCCAGGGGAATGCTGGGTTTTTGAAGGAGATCATTAGGCACAGGAATCTGGTGTTTTTTTAATTTCTTGTGTTAGAGAACGGGGGGAGGGCAGGGGCAGCACTTCCTATAGGTTTTTTTGATCAACAGATTAATTCGTCGAGATTCCACTTCTGTTTGAAAATGTTTGGGTTTAGGTAAAAAATAAACTGCATGAGCTCCTACACATGGTCATGCCCCATGTGTCATTCAGCAACCCGTCAGGTGGCCAGGGGCCAGTCAGCACCTCAGTCTGCCATGTTTCATCCTGTGCAGTATTGCATCTTTCCTCCACCTATCATACTGCTCCTCAACAACCCACTACCGTGTGTGGTGCCACTTCTCGGTGCCAGGCCATACTTCACTAACCAATAACCTCCCTGTGGTGTACTGCACCTCAGCTACCTGGAGCCATGTGGGGCACAACCTATTTGTGCCATACTGCATATTCAATTCAGTGATCAGAGATTTTGAAACTGGCTGTAAAGTGACAAAAATGAAGAAGTTCAATTTCTCAGGTTTATCCAGGAGAACGTTAAGAGAGGCATGGATTATAGACTATAAGCATTTATACAGGTAGAAGACATCTGATAGAGATCCTTTTTGTCTAGCTGACAAGAGCCTAATGGCTGGAAACTAGACAGATTCATATGAAAATGAGGCATAAATCTTTAATGTTGAGGGTAATTAACCACTGGAACAGTTTAGCAAGGGTGTGTTGGGTTCTCTGTCTCAAAGTTTTTAAATCAAGATTGAATTCCTTTCCAAAAATACATGCTCAAGATCAACCTGAAGTTAATAGGCTGGATGCAGGAATCACTGAGTGAGATTATCTGGTCTGTGTTACAAAGGGAGGTCACTTTGTACTAGTCTCTTCAGGATTTAAAAATCTATGGATCTGCGACACCACTCAATGCTGTTTTATACATTGATAAATCTCCTACTGGTTGCAAATCTGTCACCAGCATCAGCCCCCCATCACTACCTTCTCCTCGTTCAAAGCCTTTCCAAGAACTCACCCTTCTGAGATGCCCTGACAGGTGAGTTAATAGCCAGTAGCTATATAGTCCTAGTCTTTGTATTAGTAATAAATAACTGAAACAATGATTTTGTCCAAACTGATCATGTAATTGTATGACTGTGATCCTTGTCCTTCTTGCCCACATTCCCTCCCTACTATTTGTCACCTCTACTGATTTGTCATGTCTAATATATAGATTTCAAGCTCTCTGAGACAAAGATCATGTGAAATATCTATTATCCTTTTGGGGAATCATAATAATTTGACATTCTCAGCCTCAGGGAGCTCCACAGACTGTCTTTTGCATTCCCACCTCTTTGTGCATCAGTTCCACATGCCACTACTTATGGCACCATGTTGCACCAAAATGTCAAACTTTTGATCTTTATTTAGTTTGTTTGTTCAGAGTTTCTCCCTCCAAAAACTCCCAGCCTAGAGCAGGACAGTCAATAGGCAGAGTGTGGCCCACATCTGGACCACCAGACACTTTTGAATTGACCCTGAAATAATTTTTATTTACTTGTTATCATTATTTTAATTTTAATTTTTTATTATTTTCTCTGGAGTCTGGACCTCGATATACCTTGACTAAGAAATGTGGACCTTGAAAAAAAAGTAATTGTCTTCCCTCACCTAACAAATGTGCTGCTTCTTGAAAGAACTATCCTCCTTTTGTGCCCTTTGTGTTAAAGCAAAACAAACAGTAAATGAAATTGGATTTCTCTTATGTGGATTTCTCTTCTGGTTATGGGAGCTGGACATGAATTTTCTCTTAGTGCCCTCTAGTGGCTAATTTCACATGCAACAACTTTGTTTTTATCCCTGAAGACCCTAGCAGTCAGTAGTTAAAGGACTTAACTGGGCAATCCCTGTCTAGAGCATGTGTTCCAATTAGTTTGAAGACCACATCCATTTTTCTCTCAGTGGGAAATCAAGGGTGCTCACTCTTAGATGCTGAATGAAATAAAGGGGGTCACTTAGAGTGAACATCAAGCAGCTGCAAGCAAGTCAAATGACTGCACTACCACAGAGACTAGCCAGCTGGTCACCAATCTAATGCAATGCAGCAGGCTCAGAAGCCGAGTGACTGCCCAGGAGTCAGGACAAGGGTAACATGTTTTCCTAAACAATTGCTTTCTAGTAGTAGAGGAGAGGCTTGTATAGTTGCATTTTACCTCAGACAGCTCTGGACTGGGCTGACTAGTTACTAGTGTAGTAGTGTTCCTGTATTGCGTACTGGGTAATAACACGAGGATTCGGTATTTCTAAAACTAAACTGGCTGCTTACTGAAAGAACTATTAACAGAGAGGCTACAGATAGCATTCATACCATGTGAAAACATATTGACTTCTTGGTGTCTCCTACAAACTCTTCCTTCCTGCAACCTGGGCTCCTCCTTCCAAATTCTATGCAAGTTGCAACCCTCTTTCCTCTTAAGACTTGTTATTGTGTCTTTTTGCGAGCATTTGTGACTTGCTGGGACCCAATAGTACTAGAATGTAGCTTATCCTAGGGACATGGCTTTTACTGCCGATTCATTGTGGCCTGTAGGACTCATAGGCTATGTCTACACTTGATAAAATTAGTTCGAATTAGTTAGTTCGAGCTAACTAATTCAAACTAATTTTAGTTAGTTCGAATTAGCTTAATTCGAACTAGGAAAACTTAGTTCGAATTAGCGATCCCCATTCATTTCAATGGCCGGTTAGTTCGAACTAAGAAATTAGTTCGAATTAACATGGCCACATTGGCTAATTCGAACTAGTTAGTTCGAATTAAAGCCTTACTTCTGAAGCCCTATTCGAACTTATTAGTTCGAATTAAGGAAGCCCTACTGTAGCCATGGCTTTAGTTAGTTCGAATTAAGCCTCTTTAAGTTGAACTAACTTGCCAGTGTAGACAGCCATAGACCTTCCAGTATGCTGTTTTTCAAACAAGTGTCTCATTTCTTGTTTTTGTTATTGCTGTTGGTGTGGGACTTGCTTCCCTTCTGTTTCTGTCTTCATTCTGTTGGGTGCCAACCTGTTGGTCTTCTTCATTGCTCCTATGACATTTCTTCTGACTTTCCCACATCAGCCCAGCTGATAGGCGCGGCTAGGTTGAGGTCCACCTGCTCATGAGCTTCGCTCTCTCTGTCCAACTGCACCGGCTGTCTGCTGCTACTCTGCAACTGTCTTTGGCTTTGTGTCCACCATTGTCTTGAGTCTGTAGCTTCCTCATGTAACCTGTATCCCACTGCAGCTTGGACTGTTACTGATCCATGAGAGGACCATCCCTTTTATCCCATGGCTACTTACTTTGCTTATGACCCTTTGGTCTGGGAACTTGTCAACAGCCTTCTGAAAGTCCAAGTTCACTGTTAATTGGATCACCCTTGTCCACATGCCTCACTACTTTATTAAAATTGTTTGAGGGGGTTACAAAAGCTGTGTTGACTTCCCCAACATATTGTGTTCATCCACATATCTGATAATTCTGTTCTTTGTTATAGTTTCAACTAATTTGTCTGGTCCTGAAGGTAAGTTTACTGGAATCATCTGGAGTGCCTTTGAAGCCCTTTAAAAATATTGCATAATATTACTATTCTCCAGTTATGTGGTACAGAGACTGATTTAAGCTGTAGGTTACACACAGAAGTAAGTAGTTCTGCAATTTTCCATTTGAGTTCCTTCTTAGGTAAATACCATCCAGTTCTGATGACTTATTACTGTTCAATTTATCAATTTGTTCCAAAACCTACTCTTACTGACACCCATTCTGAGACAGTTGCTCAGATTTGTCACCTAAAATGAATGATTTAGGTATGGGAATCTCCCTCAGATCCTCTTCAATGAAGAATAATGTAAAGAATTCACTTAGCTTCTTCACACTTTCCAAAGGGGTAGCTCTGTTAGTCTAGGTCAGCCAAACAAACAAGGAGTCCTGTGGCACTTTTAAAGACTAACAAATATGCAAATTTGACTCAGTTGCCTCAGGGTTAAAGAGGGACTACGGATTTTATTCTCATTACAACAAGTGATTTGACCTCACCTTCCTCTGTATGCTGTTCCCCAGTGTTTGAATCCCAACACCTATTCTGATTTGCTGTTACAGCCTGACCTAATCCTGTTTCATACATTTTCCTGCATTTAATTTCCTCCCATTCTGTTAATTCCCCATCTTCAAAGGGTCTGACAAAGTGGGATTTTCTCCCGTGAAAGCTCATGTGATAAATAAATTTGTTAGTCTTTAAAAGTGCCACAGGACTCCTTGTTTGTTTGGCTTCTTCATACTGGTCTTGTCTTCCTTAAGTGCTCATTTAGTACCTTGATCATCCAGTGGCCCAGCTGATTGTTTGGCAGGTTCCTGCTTCTGATGTACTTACAGAACATTTTGCTGTCAGTTTTTGTCTTTTGCTAGTTGCTCATAATTCTTTTTTGGCCCACCTAATTATACTTTTACACTTAACTTCCCAGAGTTTATACTTCTTTGTATTGTCCCTAGTTGGATTAGACTTCCAGTTTTTAAAGGATGTCTTTTTGCTTTTCTTTTACTCTGTTTATCCATGGTGGGATTTTTTGGGGTCCTCTTACTATTTTTTTATTTGAGGTATACATTTAGTTTGAGCCTCTGTTATGGTGTTTTTAACTGGTTTCCATGCAGCTTGCAGGCATTTCATGCATGACTGTTCCTTTTAATTTCCATTTAACTAGCTTCCTCGTTTTTGTGAAACTCCTCTTTTTGAAGTTAAATGCTACTATGCTGGATTTTTTTGATACTTCTCTCCCCTACCCTGAGATTTTAAATTTAATTACATCTTGGTCACTACTCTGAGCAGTTCACTTATATTCACCTCTTGGACCAGATCCTGTGGTCCAATTAAGATTTTAAATCAAGAATTTCCTCTCTCCTTCTGGGTTCCAGAGCTAACTGCTCCAAAACAGCAGTTATCAATGGTGTGTAGACGTCTTCCCTCTGCATCCCATCCTGAGGTGAAATGTATCCTGTCAATATGGGGATTATTGAAACTCCCATTATAACTGGGTTTTCTGTTTTTTTTCTAGCCTCTCTACTCTCCCAGAGCATTTCACACTCACCATCACCATCCTGGTTAGGTGGTCAATAGTTTTTCCTATGGCTATACTTTTTATTATTCAAGTATGAATCCATAGGGATTTTATGGTGCAGTTTGATTTTGTTAAGATTTTTACTAAATTTGACTCTGCTTTCTTTCACATTTAGTGCTATTCCCCTATCACTATGACCTACTCTGCAATTCCTATATATTTTGTACTCTAGATATGCCATCCCCATTGATCATCATTGTTCCACAAAGTCTCCATGAAGCCTATTACTTGAATACCTTCATTTAATACTAAGCAGTCAAGTTCACTCATCTTAATATTTAGACATCTAGATTTGTAAATAAGTTCTAAAAAGTGTACCAATATGTAGTTGTCTGCCTTCATATGATGTTATTGAATGAGACTCTTATTTCACTGTTTCTTTTCAATTCCACCCTGTACTTTATCAATATCTATCCTCTCTTCTTTACTCCTTTGAACCATGTAGTCCTCCGTAACTGCTGGCTTTCCCCCAGCCCTTAGTTTAAAAACTCCATGACATTTTTAATTTTACAGGCCAGCAATCTGGTTCTATTTTAGTTCATGTGGAGCCCAGCCTTCCTGTATAGGCGCTCCCTTTCCAAAAAGTTTCCAGTTCCCAATAAACCTATATCCCACCTCTGAAAACCATGCATTGAAATCCTGCAGCTCTGCTTGTCTCACTGGCCCGGTGCACGGAACTGGAAACATTTCAGAGAATACTACCATGGAGGTCCTGGACTTTAATTATCTCTTACCTAGCAGTCCATCTAGCTGTATCTATTTCCTCTATTTTCCTATGCATGTAGTTGATGGATCATTTTTTTTCCATAACAATGTCGTCCCCTACTTTTTTTAAAAAACCATTCTCCTGATTTTGGATAATTTTACCTATTCCACTAAAAAGGCACTAATAATGTAATGGAGAGAATCTTCTTGTACATTAGAGCCTTGGATCTCTCAACCAAATGACTGGAGTATAATTTGTCCTTCTTTAGAGTCACTTTCTGTATAAGGTAGATTTTGGAAGCTAAATGAGAGTTTAAAATGGAAGTCTCCCAGAACTAAACTGATGCTGTAATTTAACCCAACTCCCTTTCCTTTTTTTCAAGTTAGGGTAGACTGGCTTTGAAAAACTGGAATTGTAGACATCAAGCATTGCATGCTCTCTACCTCATTGATACTCACATCCATTTATTGAGAATGGTAAAACTTTGCAGTTAAATCTCTGGGAGGGAGTGTTACCAGCCCTAAATAGGAGAAGAGCGGCTTGTGCTTGGGATCCAGGCCTTCAAAGAACAGAAAGAAAGGCCTCCTCACATAAATAAAGCCCCATACTGTCTGTCCTTAGCTTCTTATTTTCTGAACACATGGCTTTGAATCACTTTCCTTAGTGAGCACTTGAGGCTATTTATCCAGGAAAATTCAGATTAAAAATAAGGTTTCCATAGGATTTTAGTGATGTTTAGGACTTGTGTGGACACTTTTTTTTAGGGAAGGAACTTCACCCTTTCTGACAACTTTATACCATCCCTACATTACTTCATACTGTCCATACGTTAATCCAGACCTGAGCTACAGGGTAAGCACAGAGCACAGCTAGCCAGAAAGGACTGGATCTCCGGGGCCTAAGACCAGGAACAAAGCATGAGCAGTCAGTAGACAAACATGCAGCTAATCCTGTGGTGAAGTGGGTATTGCCCAAACAATAAAGTAGGCAGGGGGCTGGGCCAGATAGATACTAGCCCTTATTAGTCTCACCACATGTGTCTCTCTTCCTTTCCCTTTATTTATGATCAACTTCAACTTGGAGAGGCTCAGCCCCACTCAACACTAACAGAGCAACAATTTCCTGTAGCAATGACCCCTAAAGCAGCCCTTGGTGAGTGGTGACCCTTCTTCTTTATAACTTTGCCCCAGGTGAAGTGGGTGGAACTATTGTGGACTCAGGAACTGCTGGGTCAGTCAGTCCCTGCTCAGCCTTGGGTTGTCTGTTCTGGGTGTGTCACAGCTGCACCAAGAATTCCCACCTGTTAGGCTCACTGGTCTCAGGTTTAACTGGTTGGCTCGCTAGGCTGAAAACCATTTAGAAATTCTCCTGGGACAAGTTAGGCTTTAAAAAGGTGGCCCTGGAGCTAAGAAGGATATGAGAGAGAGGGGAAAAAAAGAAAAAGAAAGCAACTAACTAATTTGTATCCAGAAACTATAAGCATTCATTTTCCTCATTTAATTTTCAGGCCTGCTTTTTAGCACTCATGAATCACACAAGCAGCTCTCAAAATCAAGCCACTCTGATACTTAAACTGGTTCAATAATAAAAATGGGCCTATGTCTTATGAGGACTGCATTAAGACATTTTCTCCACAGCATAAGAGATGTTGTGGATAGCAGCAGGCATCTTATGAATTGTGCATGAGAGCACTTAAAGAAAATTCCTGATGTTTACTCTGAGGCTTTAGCAGAGGGATCCCCCCTTTTGGCCATAACATTCAGAATTCTCAGGCTTTATTTGCTCCCTATTCTACAGTCTCTAAATAAAAGATTTAGTATATAGAATCCAAAACCACATAAGAATGGTGTCACACAAGGTGTATCCTCATTGTTAGTCAGTTTGGGTTTTTTTAACTTTTGAAACATAATAGTTTCTCCATCACATATACCATACTTACATAAAGGGGAACCATCTGGGCAGGGATTGCTAAATCACAGCAGCTTGCAGTAACAGGTGATTTATATTTTGAAAGCTCATTCACATAAGTACTATATGACTCTACTAAGAATGCTGTCTCCTTGCTAGCATTCTATGGGATTTTGCCAAACAAGCTAGGAAATGGCAGTTTACTTGATGTAAAGTATGGCATTGGTCAGTGACCCTTGGAAAAAATTTTCTAGTAACACTCTGGTGCTGGTAAACATGCCCCAGTTTTAATTCAATAAATGTATGCCCGTGGTTCCTATACCACTTTAGAGTGACAACTAATTTCTAAGCAAAATAATCTATCCAGCTGATCAATTTTTAAATTTTTCTTTTCTTTTCTTTTTTTTTACTGCTAGTGAAATATGTATGCATCTTCATTGTCTCTTCACTCACAAAAGAGTTGCCCCTTACGCAGTGCAGGCTTCTTCCATTCTCTTCTACCAAAGTAACTTAATTTTGACTTGGATGTCTAGATCTGAGGAAGGGGTATAATCTCAAGACCCATTTAGTTCTTGGCCTTTCTCTACAGGGCACCAATTAGCATCATGACAGGTACAGAGAGGATCTTTAGACAATTCAGTCATTTGGGGAAATTAGAAACTAGTTCACCAAAAACAGATTACATTTACATTGTTTCTTAGAAACAAAGTGCTTGTTGTCTTTATCACTAGCTAGTGTCCAGAGCTGAGTGAAATGTTTTGGCTGAAATGTTTAGACAAAAAAATAAAAGCAATTTGGGTGACATTGGTATGTTTTGCAAATTTATGTTTGTTTTGCTGAATCTTGTGGGCTGAACGGTTTAGATTTTTCAATCTGAAACACCTTTGTTTTAAAATTCAATTTTATATTTCAAAATTGAACATTTAAACAGCTTAATTCAAAGCTAAACTTTTGGGATCAAGCTAAACATTTAGTTCCACTGAGAAGTATGTTTTTTAGACTTTTCAATTAGCCAAAAAAATTGAAAAAAATTCATTTTCAGTTTGATCTGAAACTAGGGTGTATTTGGTTCTCCCCCCTCCCTCCAATTTCTTCATGCAAAATATCCCCTCTGCCCCCAACCACAGATCTACTTGTGTCTTCTCTCTGGATTCTGAAATTTAAAAGAGGTTTCTCAGTTGAGTATTCCACTGGTAGATGATTTTTCTTGGATTTAGGGTCTGAGGAGATGGAAGTATCTCTCCCATGTGCAATGAAGCCATTTCCTTGAAGTATTATCATGTTATGAAACATTCTCAGTAGGTGGATTGTACTGAGGCCTTGTACACACGATCAGTTTATCGCGCATTAAAGCTCATTACCGCGCGATAGCAACAACGGCGTACACACGTGCAACAGGGCTCTTGCGCGTTAACTGCCTTGTTGTCGCGCAATCCAACAACCACTCCGACGAGGGTGGTAACAGCTGTTGCGGATCATATGTTGCGCGTTTGAGCTCGTGTGTACGCTTACCGCGCATTGACTGGACTCCGGAAGTGTCCCAGCATTCCCAAGTCGTCCTCTCTGGTCTTCCCCGCACCCGCTCTGTGGCCGTGACGAAACTGTCCCCGCCCTGCCCCAAACTTATTCCCGGGATTTTCAAATTTCTAGTCTGTTTCACTTCCTGCTCCCTTCCTCGTGGAGTGTGTTTGGGCTCCAATCATCAGTAGCAATGGCGGCCCGCCATGGAAGACGCACACCCCTTTGGAGCACGGCAGAGGTGCTGGACCTGATCAGCATCTGGGGAGAGTCTGCTGTGCAGGCGCAGCTACGCAGCAGCAGAAGGAATTATGACACATTTGGCATAATTTCTCGGGCCATGTCAGAGAGAGGGCATGATAGAGACACAGTGCAGTGCAGATCAAAGGTGAAGGAGCTCAGAATAACCTATCACCGAGCGAAGGAGGGAAACCGCCATTCCGGATCAGCGCCTGCTACATGCAGGTACTATAAGGAAATAGAAGCCATCCTCAGTGGGGACCCCACAACCACTGCCAAAAGTCCCGTGGACACTTCAGCCCCCCCTCATCCGGTGATTGCCAGAACCGAGCAGGATGAGGACGTTGTTGAGGAGGAGGAGGAGGAGGAGGAGATGGAGGATGACACGGAGGAAAGCGCAACCACGTGTAGCCAAGAGCTCTTCAGCAGCCCCGCTGAGACTTCCACCCAAGGCTTGAACTGCAGCGTGTCCTCTGAGGCGGCAGAGGGGGGTTCAGGTAAGTTTCTCCTTCATTCAGCTCTGCTCCTGCTAAAATATCATTGTCTGGGGTGGGGGTGCTTGCAGGTCCCCGCTGTGCATGCTATTTACTCTGCATTCATTAGCAGGGCATCAATACAAGCAGTGACTGTAAAATAATCATCTGCATTTAGGTCAGTAAAGGTTTCCTCGATGTACCTCCAGAGCCTAATACTCAGCTTAGATGGGAGAGTGTTTGTGTCTACGCTCCCAAAGACGGATACTCTGCCTCTCCAGCTGCAAAGCACAGCCCTGGGAACCATGGCAGCACACAGTGCAGCAGCATACGGTCCTGGCCTGCTACCGGCGGCATGTAGGAGATGTATTCTAGATGGCAGGGGCACTCTGAGGAGAGCGATATTGGGTTCCATCTGTGTGCCCTCTTCCGATTATTAGCCCCCGGTAAGCCGTCTATTAGAACGTACCTTGTCTGCTTCAGCGAAGCGTAGTGTGTTGACCGCCCTGTACCTTCCAGTGGAATGTGCAACTGGAAGGTTACATTGGCTATCTATGCTATGTGTTAACAATGTCTTTATTGTTATTTTTGTATTAGAATTGAGCTTCACAAGGCCGGTGTCTACCCCAGCTGACCGAATGAGAAACATTCGGCGGCGTGCTCGAAGAAACAGGGAGGATATGTTTCAGGAGCTGCTGAAAGCAACACAGGAATCCTCAAGGGAGAATAGAGCCTGGAGAGAGGAATCCCAGCAGAGGAGGCAGAAATGCAGGGATGAACTGATAAGCGTCATGAAGGAGCAAACAGAACTGCTCAAGAGCATGATAGCTTTGCAGTCCCAGGCGATAAATGTCCGGGCTCCACTCCAGACAGTTCAGCCGTGTCTGCCTCCCACACACCGCAGTCCCTCAAAGCATTTCTTTGAAGGCCACCCTTCCCCCCGGTACAGGACAACATCCAGCCCCCCCCAGCTACTTTTATGAGACCCGGAGCTACACCAACCTGTAGCCCCACCCCCACCTTTTAGGTTTTAATAAAAACAGTAACAAATACTTTGAAGAATGCATTTATTTATACACATTATTGAAATGATCCTAAGGTGCACCTGATGCGTCATGGAACTTAACTAGGGGAGGGCATCATTGAAATGCTCCCTGAGTGCCTCCCTTATGCGAGCAGCTTCTCCTTGTGCCACCCTAATACTCCTAGTGGCTGGCTGCTCGTATGCTTCCTCGAGGCGCTGTGCCTCCGTAGCCCACGTAGGGGAAAACTTTTCTCCCCTACTTTCACAAATGTTATGGAGGACACAACATGACACAATCACGGCAGGGATCTGGTCCTCCGCCAAGTCCAGCCTCCCATGCAAACAGCGCCAGCGCCCTTTTAAACGGCCGAAGGCACACTCCACAGTCATTCTGCAGCGGCTCAATCGGTAATTGAACCGCTCCTTGCTGCGATCAAGGTTCCCGGTGTAGGGTTTCATGAGCCATGGCATCAGTGGGTATGCTGGGTCTCCGAGGATGACTATGGGCATCTCCACCTCCCCCACTGTTATTTTTTGATCAGGGAAAAAGGTACTCCCTTGCAGCTTCCGGTACAGACCAGTGTTCCTGAAAATGCGGGCATCATGCACCTTTCCCGACCACCCAGCATTGATGTCCGTGAAACGACCCTTGTGATCCACGAGTGCTTGCAGCACCATGGAGAAGTAGCCCTTCCTGTTTATGTACTCCGTCGCGAGATGGTCTGGAGCCAAAATAGGGATGTGTGTGCCGTCTATGGCTCCCTCGCAGTTAGGGAATCCCATGGCAGCAAAGCCGTCCACAATCTCTCGAACATTGCCCAATGTCACTGTCCTCCGTAGCAGGATGCGATTGATGGATTGGCACACTTATGAGAGGGCTAATCCGACGGTGGTCCTCCCGACTCCAAACTGGTTTGCAACGGACCGATAGCAGTCAGGAGTCGCCATCTTCCATACAGCAATCGCAACACGCTTCTCCACGGTTAGGGCTGACCTCATGTTGGTGTCTTTTCGTCGCAGGGCAGGGGCCAACTCTGAGCACAGTTCCAGAAAGGTTGCTTTCCGCATTCGAAAGTTCTGTACCCACTGCTCATCATCCCACAGCTGCATAACAATGCGATCCCACCACTCGGTGCTCGTCTCTCGCGACCAGAAACGGCGTTGCACCGTGTGCAGATGATCGGTGAAGGAGCTGAGCAACGCGGTGCTGTTGCTCTGCATGGCATCGATCAGCCCCTGATCCTCGGTGTCCTCGTCTGACTCGGAGCTCATTGCGTACTGAGCAACAAGCCGAGATGTATTCAGAATGTTGAAGGCGACAGTGGAGATCAGAGCAGGATCCATGCTGTCGCTGTTGCGATTGATTGCAAGTGGTGCGTTGCGTCACTGCAATGTTGAAAATAGGCGCGAGTTGCTATTGGAAACGACGAAGACGCTAGGGGAACACAAAGCACCATGGGAAACTGACACTTTACCCATGGCGCTTTGCGTTCCTTTCCTTCATCCCATGATTCATAGCGCCGACTTAGGGGAAAATGGAACGATGGGATAGGTGCCCAGAAGTCATTGCGCTCAACCGCGATAATGCATGTAATTTTGTTGCGTTGCAGGGAGCAACGTGTGTATGCGTTGTCCCGCAATAAAGGTCACGTGAGTTTTATAGCGCGATTGCCTTGTTGCGCTTTAATCTGATCGTGTGTACATAGCCTGAGTTTCTTTCTGTATTGCTGGTCTGTTCTCTAAAGCCATTCAAATGGTTGACATGTTTTGCATCTAAACTGCTTTTCTCAACAGCTATTGCATACGAGTAATAAGTTGTCAGCAGCTCTCTCCCCAGGCTGTCTAGATCGACACAACTACACTGCATATACATTTACATAGCAGCAAAACAAACATATAATACAACACAGTTTACATTGCAAATATGGATCTTTTTCAGTGAGCTCTCACTAAAACACTACTCACTGTCTCTTCTGTGCCCACAGGTCATCTTTGGGGTTCTTAGGGAATCTTGGGGTTCAAGATTAATAGTAGAAGTGCCAAGATAGAAATCTCCGTTGACCTATTTTATTGCATATAAGCAGCAGTGTGACCGCTTTTCTGTACTAGGACAAGACACTCCCAAAATGTACACTGCAAGTCCTGGTCCTGGGCTGAATGACTTCACGATCGCATTTGTCTTGGATTCCCTGTAGCGCTGTTCCATGCCTGTCCAAGGCTCTGGGCAACGCCAGCTTCTTCCCAATGGGGGGTTGGAGGTGGGTCTTAACCTCCCCTTTGCCATAAGGCCCTGCCTTTTGCTGCTCCTTTCCCCCCCGACACCTGCCCTGGCCAGATCTGCCCAGCTCCGACTTCTGTAGTAAGAGCTGTCCAGGAAGCAGGGGGAGCTGTGGACAGCTCTATACAGCACCCAGGTGGTGAGGACGCAGGCTGAGGGCAGGTAGAGGAACCAAGACTCCCCACAGAGGCCCATGCTCCCTGGATGACTCTTACCACTACCTTTGCACTTTGGGCCTGGCTAGCGGCAGGGCCTCAGGGGGAAGAGAAGACACAGGGGTAGGGCTTTGGAAGCGTGCAGGACTACTGCATGCGTCCTGATTTTGCATTTTGAAAAGGTGGTCAGGATCACCCTAGTAAGCAGGTCCTTGTGTTTTATAATCTTCTCAATTCCAAGTAACTAGCCATAAACCACATCTACATCAGAAAAATAGGTTGTATTTAGAAACTTAATGAACACATACTAACTCATGATTCTAAACAGGTAGAGCAGCCTTTTTACACATGAATCGTCCCTAAAGTTAACTGTGCCCAGCTAGTATGTTTTTTAAACATCGCTTACCCTCTCTACAGTAGGTGCAACATGTTGTTTAAAACCATACTAGTTAAACCATGTTAGATAAATAGAATATTTTAAAACTGTATTATTTTCTATTCTAGGCATGTTATAGTCTCAAAAGTTCTCATTTGAGCAGTATGTTTATGGCAACCACAAAATACCAGATAATATAGCTAGATCCCTTGCTTTTTATCACTGAGCATAACGATTACAGACTACATTTGAATTCTGATGTCATTAATATCTGCCATCGTTCCAAAGGGGGAGCTGTGTTAGTCTAGTTCAGCAAAACAAACAAGGAGTCCTGTGGCACTTTTAAAGTGTAACAAATTTATTTACCACATGAGCTTTCGTGGGAGAAAATCTCACTTCCTCAGACACTTGGAAGATGGGGAACTTACAGAATGGGAGGAAATTAAATGCAGGGAAATGTATGACACAGGATCAGGTCAGGCTGTAACAGCAAATCAAAATAGGTGTTGGGATTCTGCCATAGTTTATCTACTTTTCATTACCTCATGTGACTTAGAAATGAGCATCCTGCTGACAGAACAAAGGAAGTGCAGAGGGCTAGCATTGCCTGATACCTACAGACAAGTGAGTAAACTAGCAGGTTACAGGAAGTTTGTGCTGAACAGAATCCCATTAAGATGAATGTGAGATGGAACAAGCTATATTTAAAATACACCTATATTAAGAAATGTTATATGCAATTTTCTTTAAACAGTTAAATTTCACTGACAGGGATGTCTAGCATGTCAGAATAGAGGTCCATGGTCTCTTTTGGTAACTTAAAGGGCATGCCACAGATCTTTAAACTTTGATGTCCACAATTCTGAGCTTTTCAACTCCGTGAGCTGCCTTTTATGATTCTCAACACCCATCTACTGAAACAAAGACAAATCAGTGTTGCTTTTGTTGACGTTTTCAGGTGTAATTAGAAAAGAAAACAGAGGATCAGATTGCCTGAAATCTCTCAGAAAATTCTGATTCCAGTTCTTGCATGTACATTCCAATCTCATCCCCACTGACAGTGCAACATTTCAATAGCTCTTTTATCTGTTGGAAGGAGGGGAAAATTGAAGATCAAATATCCTGAGAAAAAAATACTAGTTTTGCAACAGATGTCTTCCAGGTTTCATAAAGATCCAGAACCGTTTGCCCTTTGCCCTGGAGACGTAGGTTAAGTTCATTTAGGTCACCAGTGATGTCAGTTAGGAACACGAGCTTGCATAGCCATTTTTCATCTTCCATTTTGGGGAAATTTTGTCTTTTTTTTTCCCAACAAAAAGAGTTTGACTACAACAAAACAGTTGACAAACCACACTAAAACCTTGCCACAACTTAGCCACCAAACATTGCTGTGATGTGGAATATCATAAGCACTGTCCATCTCTTCTAGAAGTGCTGGAAATTGTCTGAGAGTCAAAGCTGATCAAGCAACAAGGAAATTCACAATTTGCACCACTGTATTCATTACATTATTAAGCTCTGAATTTGAAATTTTAGCACACAGGTTTTCTTGATGGATGAGACAGTGAAATATGACTCTCAGGTGACTGACTTTATCTTGAAGTAACTTTACAAATCCATTCTGTTTTCCAGCCATGACTGGAGCACCATCTGTTGTCACACAAAATACTTTTTTGATGTCAACTCTTCATTCTTCAAAATGATTTACACGAGTTTCCACTATATCTCCCCACTTTGTTGTGCCATGAAGGGGTTTTGGCAACAAAGTTTCTCTTGGATATCAACGGAAGCACAATATCTTGTCTTTTTATTTCCACGCTCTCATCGACTGCAATGCCAAACACCACTGCATCTTTTAATGCAGTAGTCTGTTTTTCGTTAATGTTTTCTGTCATTTCACTTAAACATTTCTCAGTTCTTCTGGCAGAGACAGGCAGTTCTTTTATTCTAGTTATGATTGCATCTTTATTTAGCAAATCTTTGAACAAAACCTCTGAAATACTGAGGAAAATGTCTTCATTCTGTAACACACTGTGCCTCTGCCAGCTAGGGTCACTGAATCGAGATTTATCTTTGCACAGTGGTCTTTTGCTTGACCTGTAAGTATTTTATAGCTGCAATACCCTGACTATTAAACAAAATTTTCAGTGCACTGAGTTGGCAGTACAAACATTTGGTCTCCAAGCAAAGAACCTAATTTTGCTTGAAAGAGAAACTGTGGCTTCCAGATGGCTCATGAATGGAGGTTTCAGATCCACTGAGCTTAAAATTTTAAGAAAGAGAACAACAAATTCTGTGTTGGTGCCTGAAGAGGAATTTTGCTCAGCTGGAGCTAATGTTTTCCTCAGAGAAAGGATTATGGAGATCCTGGGAGTGGTTTCCAAGAAACAGAGAAGTAGTCCTGATCCAAGTTAGGCAAATAATGCAATGTCTGTCTACTGGCAACTGAAATACTCACTCTAAAATGAAGCTGTAAATAAGGAAGGAGATGAATATGCTATTGGTGGTTGTTTCACAGAAGGACTAAACAAAGGGCTTTAATGAATACAGAACATCTCTCACAGAAAAAACTTCATGGTAGGAGGGATGGAGATTCACAGCAATATATATTCATCATGAAAACTCACCTGGCTTTGAGCTCCATTAAGTTAAACTAGGACCAGTGCTTTTTTCCTTTTTAAAAAAAAAAAGGTGCTGGTATGCCAGCAGGAGTGGTGCGGAGGGTGCGGGTGAGGAATGGATGTCAGGACCCTCTACCACTGCCACCCCCCCAGGGCCTCTCCAAAAAAACCCCTCCCTCTCTGCCAGATCCCCGACCCCCTCGTCCCTTCCCCGCTCCTCTCGGCCCCCCGGCCCCTTCCCCTCCCATCAGTTTCCCGACCCCTGGGCCCCCTCCCCACTCCTCTCACCCCCCGGCCACTTCCCCACTCCTCTTGCCCCCTCAGGCCCTTTCCCCACCTGCCCACTGGTTCCCCAACCCCCCAGCCCCCTCCCCCTTACCTGGCCAGAGCTGCAGGGGTGCCCAGAGTTGCTCCCTGGCCAGGCTGCTCCTGCCCTGAGCCACACATCTGAGCATGCTCAGGGCAGGAGATTTGAAAAAGCTCCAGCCTGGCCACAGCTCCCAGATGTCTGCAGGCCGGATTCCAGCCACTGGCAGGCCAGATTCTGGGCTGCGGCCACCACTCCTGGCCCCTGCTGGCCCAACTACCCAGCTGGGGGCCAGGATCAGCAGGGGAAAGGAGACTCACTCCTTTCCCCTGCTGACCCCAGTCCCCAGCTGAGCCATGGGACAGCCAGGGAAAAATAGGTGCCAGTACGCCATACCGGTGCATACTGGCTCAAAAAAAGCCCTGACAAGGACAAAGTAAATTGGAGCCTTCACATCTTAACAATTTATGTGTACATTTACAGCAAGAAAAGTAGAAGAGATTTTATAGCTTCTGTTCTGTCCAGACGTAAAAAGAAAAATGAATCACACTAGTTCTCACCATCATTACCGTGGAGAGGAATATACGTGGATAATTGTCTATACTTTCGTTAATCTCCTGAATCTTTCCACAATTGGTAATGCTTACACAGTAGTCATCACCATAGGATTTTCAGAATATTTTACACTGACAGACCACTATATTAAGGACCATGGAACATATAATTTTAGTTTCCTTTATTGATAGTAAAGTGACTTCTAAACATCATCTTTCTGTGTCTTATAATCATAGGTTTCCATAGTATTCAGATATCTTTTGTAGACTGAAGTGGGATGGAAGATGGCTAGAGCATAGATCCTAGAAGTCATATCCAAATCAATTGGTCAGTAGGAAAAAGAATGTATTAAATGGCTGTAGAGTTAGACATCACAGTGCCAATAATGGGAATAAAATAAATAGATAAATCCTCAAAAGTACGTTCCTGTGCTCTGTTCCAGATCCACACAGAGACTGTTAAAAGCCAAATTCTTTATGAACTGCTTAAAGGGGAGATTTTGGGGTATTAATTTTGCTCCCAAGTTGTATTAGTTAGAGATGTATTCATCCTAATACAGTATTTAGGGACTTGCATTTCAACTCTAAGGCCTTGTACACATGATCACTTTATCGCGCATTAACAATCATTACCGCGCGATACCAACAACAGCGTACACACGTGCAATAGGGCTGTTGCGCATTAACTGCCTTGTTGTAGCGCAATACAAAAACCACCTCGACAAGGGTGGTAGCAGTTAACGTGGAACAGCTGTTGCGCCTTTCCACTCGTGTGTATGCTTACCGCGCAATGATTGGCCTCTGGAAGTGTCCCAACATTCCAAAGTCGTCCTCTCTGGTCTTCCTCCCACCCGCTCTGTGGCCGTGATGAAACAGTCCCCGCCCTGATCAGATTCCCGGGATTTTCGAATTTCTCGTCTGTTTCACTTCCTCGTGGAGTGGAGTGCAGCTCCGATCTTCAGTAGCAATGGCGGCCCGTCGTGGAAGACGCGCACCCCTTTGGAGCACGGCAGAGGTGCTGGACCTGATCAGCATCTGGGGAGAGTCCGCTGTGCAGGCGCACCTACGCGGCAGCAGGCGAAATTATGATACATTTGGCATAATTTCTCGGGCCATGTCAGAGAGAGGTTATGATAGAGACACTGTGCAGTGCAGATCGAAGGTGAAGGAGCTAAGAATAACCTATCACCGAGCGAAGGAGGCAAACCGCCGTTCTGGATCAGCGCCTGCTACATGCAGGTACTATAAGGAGATAGAAGCCATCCTCAGTGGGGACCCCACAACCACTGCAAAGAGTCCCGTGGACACATCGGCCCCCCCTCATCCAGTGAATGCCAGACCAGAGCAGGATGAGGACGTGATCGATGAGGAGGAGGAGATGGAGTATGACCTGGAGGAAAGCGCAATAGCGTGTTGCCAGGAGCTCTTCTGCACCCCCGCTGAAACGTCCACCCAAGACATGAATTGCAGCGTGTCCTCTGAAGCGGCAGAGGGGGGTTCCGGTAAGTTTCTCTTTCGTGCAGCTATGGCTCCTGCTAAAATATCATTGTCTGGGGCGGGGGTGCTTGCTGTCTCAGTCCCCGCTGTGCACGCTCTTTACTCTGCATTCATTAGAAGTGCATCAACACAAGCAGTGATTGTCAAAAAATCACCTGTATTTAGGTCAGTAAAGGTTTCCTCGATGTACCTCCCAGAGCCTACTACTCAGGTTAGATGGGATAGCGTATGTGTCTACACTCCCAAAGACGGATACTCTGCCTTGCCAGCTGCAAAGCACAGCCTTGGGAACCATGGCAGCACACAGTGCAGCAGCATACGGTCCTGGCTTGCAACTGGTGGCATGTAGGATATGTATTCTAGCTGGCAGGGGCACTCTGAGGAGAGAGATATCGGGTTCCATCTGTGTGCCCTGTGCAGAATGTTAGCCCCCAGTAAGCTTTCTATTAGGACATACCTTGTCCGCTTCAGTGAAGCATAGGATGTTGACTGCCCTGTACCTTCCAGTGGAATGTGCTACTGGAAGGTTACATTGGTTATCTAGGCTATGTGTTAACAACAGCTTTATTATTATTTTTTTTATTAGATTCGACCTTCACAAGGCCGGTGTCTACCCCAGCTGACCGCATGAGAAACATTCGGCGGCGTGCTCGAAGGAACAGGGAGGATATGTTTCAGGACCTGATGAAAACAGCACAGGAATCCGCGAGGGAGAATCGAGCCTGGAGAGAGGAATCCCAACAGAGGAGGCAGAAACACAGGGACGAACTGATAAGCGTGATGAAGGAGCAAACAGATCCACGAGTGCTTGCAGCACCATGGAGAAGTAGCCCTTCCTGTTGATGTACTCGGTCGTAAGATGGTCTGGAGCCAAAATAGGGATGTGTGTACTGTCTATGGCTCCCCCGCAGTTAAGGAATCCCATGGCAGCAAAGCCGTCCACAATCTCACGAACATTGCTCAACGTCACCGTCCTCCGTAGCAGAACACGATTGATGGTTCGGCAGACTTGTGAGAGGGGTAATCCGACGGTGGACCTCCTGACTCCAAACTGGTTTGCAACCAACCGGTAGCAGCCAGGAGTCGCCATCTTCCAGACAGCAATCGCAACACGCTTCTCCACGGTTAGGACTGACCTCATGTTGGTGTCTTTATGTCGCAGGGCAGGGGCCAACTCTGAACACAGTTCCAGAAAGGTTGCTTTCCGCATTTGAAAGTTCTGTACTCACTGCTCATCATCCCACAGCTGCATAGCAATGCGATCCCACCACTCGGTGCTCGTCTCTCGCGACCAGAAACGGCGTTGCACCGTGTGCAGATGATCGGTGAAGGAGCTGAGCAACGCGGTGCTGTTGCTCTGCATGGCATTGATCAGCCCCTGCTCCTCAGCGTCCTCGTCTGACTCGGAGCTCATTGCTTACTGAGCAACCAGCCGAGATGTGTTTAGAATGCTGAAGGTGACAGTGGAGATCAGAGCAGGATCCATGCTGTTGCTGTTGTGATTGCTCGCAAGTGGTGCGGTGCGTCACTGCACTGTTGAAAATAGGCGCGAGTTGCTATTGGCAACGAGGAAGATGCAAGGAGAACACAGTGAACCACGGGAAACTGAGAGTTTACCCGTGGCGCTTTGCGTTCCTTTCCTTCATCCCATGATTCCAAGCGCCGATTCAGGGAAAATTGAACTATGGGATAGGTTTCCAGAATTCATTGCGCTACACCACAATATTGCAAAGAATTCTGTTGCGTTGCAAGGAGCGACGTGTGTACGTGCTCTCCCGCAATAAAGGTCACGTATTTTTTATAGCGCGATTGCCATGTTGCGCTTTAATCTGATCGTGTGTACATAGCCTTACTTGGACTTTTTCTTAGTCTGCCTTTATCTTTTCTAGATCACATGCCCTAAGGGCTGTGATTGTATTTAGCTTTGCATTCATTTTTCTTTATATAATTTTAGTCTAGCAGCCTCAGTTGCCTTAAGAGCTGTTATGTTATCCCTTAAGCCCCCCCCCAAACTTGCAGAATCTCACTTATTTTCCTCTAGCAGTTTCCTGGCATGTCTTTGATGCAAGGTGACAAAAGCAGTTTCTTCTTTGAGCAGTGTCCCTCTGGGTGCTCCACTGTAGGTGTGCTTCTGTCCCTGCATTGCTGGAGAACTTCAATAGTAGTTTCTGTTAGGCCTGCACATGCACTTTCTGCCCTCATGCCCCCCAGGAGAGTAGCCAGTGCAGGCGGGCTAACCTCCCTCAGTTTCTTCTCAATCACCCTAAGCTAGAGACAGCTATTTGCAGTCCATTACAAACATTGCTTTCTATTTACATTTCTGTAGTTAGCTAACTTCTTAGTACTTAGTGGAGTTATAATTGTATTTTTTCCATTTTTCTTTTTTCTCTCTAAATAGTAAGGGGGAAAAAAAACCTTTATTTTTCCCAGCTTTTCCTGCCCTTGTTGGGAATCCTTCCCCCAGTGGGGTATGCCCAATTCACTGAATTTCAAGAAGTACTTCTCTTACAAAAGAGCCAAAGGGGTAGCTGTGTTAGTCTAGTTCAGCAAAACAAACAAGGAGTCCTGTGGCACTTTTAAAGACTAACAAATTTATTTATTGCATGAGCTTTTGTGGGAGAAAATCCATCCTTGTCACAGACAAGCACTCCCAGTGCATTTGCTGCCTCAGGGAAGGCCACATTCAATAGAAGTGTGGTCTCTGTCAGCAACTCAGGCCCCAGTCTCCTAAGGATAGAGAGCTCACACCCAAAAGATTATCTTCATGGAGGTGGCTCTCCAACCCGCTCCTGCTCCTCAAGTCATCTGGCAGAAGTGAGTCTTTCCCATAGCCCTCAACATATAAATGCTCTGGTTTGAAGAAACAAGCCTTGGATCCCTCTCACAAATTGTTAGAAAATAGAGTAAGAACTTCCCACTGCGCATCCTAATATAACCATAGTTCCTGTCCAGCACTCTCTGTATCCTTGACACTGTCAGCACTGAGACCTTCCCAGTCCAGTACTCATAGCTCAGGGAAGTGCCCAGTGGCAGGTACTGTTGACAAAGCCTGTGGACTCAATGAATATGGGCACTGAGGTATAAAGACAGGAGTAAGCACTCCTGTAGGAGGACATTGCTGGTATGTGATCCTACAACAGAACTGTCATCAATGCCCCATCCAGCACCAGAGTGACCAGTATGGACAAGATCTCCGTCCTACTCGGTACTGCCAACAGCATCAAGTCATTTGTTACCTCCGGAATTCAACAATCTTAAGGATCGCCACGTATCTGACATACTGGAGCCTTCTTGGTGCCAGGACCCCCATACTGAATCTCCTCCTCTGCACTGCTGTGCTCCTTTGCTCTCTAGTGTGGGCTTGCATAGTGAACCTGAGGAGATGGCATCGCAGTACTCCTCCCAGGCTCCTTACAATGCCCAATATCAAAAGGGCCCTTGAGCATACATTCAGATGGCTCCACCACTACCATTTTGGTAAAGCCACCCATGGGCACCACCACTATGCCACCACCAGCTTACCTCTAAATGTGGCCATTCTGGCTCCAGCAAGAACCATTTGGTAGATCCCAGCATTGGTGGCACCTACCTGCAAGAAGGAGGACAAAAAAAAATATTATGTCCCAGCAAAGTAGACTGAGTTTCTCTTCCCTACCCTCCACCCAACTCCATTGTGGTGGACACTGTTAATTCCCGTAGCCGACACCATGAGATGAGGTCCACTCCTCACAATGGGAACTCGTACTGTCCAGGAGGAAGGAATACTATTCATCCAGGCTTCAATTTCACCTCACCAATTACCAAGCCCTGACAACAAAATATAACTGTAAATTATTCAAAACTAAATGGTTTTATTGAGCAGCTGCCTGAGTGACATGGTGAACAGTTTAAGTCCATTAGCCTGGAGGGACAGTTGACAAAGACAATCCTACAATCTGCTCTCAATACAGTCAATGAAGCGGCCAGGTCCGTCTCCATGGCAGGGATAATGCAACTGGTCTCATGGCTCCGTCTGTCAGGCTTTCCAAAAGAATCATAGAATCATAGAATCATAGGGTTGGAAGGGACCTCACGAGGTCATCTAGTCCAACCCCCTGCTAAAAAGCAGGACCACTCCCCCTAAATTATCCCAGCCAGAGTTTTGTCTAACCGAGCCTTAAAAATCTCCAAAGATGAAGATTCTACCACCTCCCTAGATAGCCCATTCCAATGCTTCACCACCCTCCTCGTGAGAAAGTTTTTCCTAATATCCAACCTTGACCTCCCCAGCTGTAATTTGAAACCATTGCTCCTTGTTCTGTCCTCTGTTACCCTCGAGAACAGCCTAGCTCCCTCCTCTTTGGAGCAACCCTTCAAGTAGTTGAAGGTTGCTATCAAATCTCCCCTCAGTCTTCTCTTCTCTAGACTAAATAAGCCTAGTTCCTTCAGTCTCTCCTCATACGTCATATGCCCCAGCCCCCTAATCATTTTTGTTGCCCTCCGCTGGACTCTTTCTAATTTGTCCACATCCTTTCTGTAGTGGGGAGCCCAAAACTGGACACAGTACTCCAGATGCGGCCTGACCAGTGTCGAATAGAGGGGAATTATCACATCCCTCGATCTGCTGGCAATACTCCTACTGATGCAGCCTAATTGACTAAGAGATAATTGACTATTGAAGACCTTCCCTTTGAAGGCATTAAGCTTTTTGCGGAAAGGACCTCTTCGCACCCTTAAGGATTATTAGGTCACTCACTGTTCACTGGGCATCTACATGCTAGGACTAAAGCTTGCTCAGCAGGTCCAACACAAACCACACCCCTCCCAATGCTCATCTCAACATTACCAAGAGCCACAGAGGAAGAAAAATAAATTTTCAAAATGTAAAACAACTGACCAGTACCCTTAATCATCCCAGCCATATACATCCAAGCACCAATTTTGATGTGTTTGGTCAAGGTGTTGATAGATCATTCCCTCCAACTGCTACAGTTTAACCCTTAGACTTATAGGATTACTATCTATTATAAAAGATGGGCAAGAACAGAGAGGCTTTGAGCAGATCTTGCAGCAATGAGAAATCATCAGAACACGTCCAACAGAAGCCCAACTCCAATACACCCTCGCGCTCAGCTTAGTTGGCCCCTAAATTGACTGAGCACCGATCACAGCTGGGAACTGTAACTCCAGCTGCAGGACACTGTATATGTGTGTGTGTGTGAGATGACTGCTAGTGTCTGAGTACCTTAATAACTAATTGTATCTTTGGGCTTTTAATAAACAGGGCCTATTGCCTTGTCCCATGCAAAAGATTCTACATATTTTGTAAACATAACAATGGGTTCTGGTGCCATGGTTTCCTGTGGAGGTGGTATTCTCTGGGTTGTGAAATTGTTGTATTTGGTTCCATTTTGGGGTTTGTTTTGGATTTTTTTAGTTGGCTGTTATCAGGTCTTTTTTAAAATGGTAATTTGGGGTTTTCTCCATGATCTGTAGGTAGGTTTCCTGATTTTTTTCCCTTTCAGTGTGTGGGAGCATGTAGTGACTTCTTGCTTGAAGTGGTCCCTTCTGAAGTATGCAAGGTGCAAGAGATAGTTCCTTAGGTTTTCTGAAGTCCTTCTGGGGAGCTGTTCACCATATTTAGTGTTGGATGTAGTGTACAGAGGGCTATAGATGGTGAGTCATCTAGGCATGATGTTTTACTTCCTGAACAAATTCAAGAAACAAAATTTCACTGTTATGTTTGGCTTCCTTATTCATGCTGTAGAGAGTTTTTATTTCAGACAGCAAAACTGAATATCTTCCATTGTAGTTAATAATATAGTTATAGCTGTGTTTGTCCCAAAATGTGAGGAAGACAAGATGTGTGAGGTCATATCTTTTATAAGATAAATGTGTGGTGGTGTATAGACAGTCTACACAGGACTGGAAGCATAGGCATAGTTAGACTTCTATACTTCTGGGGATGGCATCAGTCAGGCCAATGAGGCCACGTGGGGGTGCAAATTCCGCACATGCCCTAGGCTTGCAGTTTGGAAGGGAAGGCAAGTCTCTTCCCCCACCATCCCTCCAAATTACACCCATGGCCAGAAGGGGTTAAAGCACTGTACTGGGATCAGGTAGCCTTGCCTCTCCAGCCCAGCAGAGTATGCCTCAGCTGGAGAAAGGGTACAGTTCCGCTCGGAAGTGGGAAAACTGAGGAAAAAGGACAGGTCTACTCTGAAGGCTCCTGAACAAGAGTACTGGAGAAGCCCCCCTTCGGCAATGAGACTGTATGCTGAGTCTAGTTAGTGCTAAAAGTTTGATTGCTTTTTCTTTTCATCTTCTATCAAATTGGAAGCTGGGGGAGAAAAGCAGGTGGTAGGAAGTGACCCAGGGAGGATAATTCAGAGAGCATCTTTGGAGACTAAACACTGTTGTCCCTCCATGGGCCCTGGGTTGGAATCTGTCACTGCCCTTTCTACAGTAGAGACCCAAACCACCAATCCACCTCCCCACACCTCTGGTTAAAAGAGGACCTGGATTGTAAGACCAAGTCACTAACCATTAGACCACCTAACCCACTAAGGATTCCATTACAATAATGTAATTAAAGATATTACCTCACACAACTTATTTCTCTCAGAGCCTGGGACTAACATGGCTACAACACTGCTAACAATTTAAGACTCAGCATTTTACCATTTTTAAAATCAATTTAATGTGTACTGCAGTGATTTTGTATAATGTTAATTTTTCAAATCAGACATGTAAGGCATGTGACTTTATACTGTAGATCCAGATAACGTTGTACAACTGACTTGTCCTTATCATTGTTTGCCATTCCACCAGTCTTTGTCATCTGCAAACTTTACTAGCACATTCCACTGAAGGAAAATAAAATGTATAGTGCTGGTAAAGTTTAAAGATGACCACGCATACCCAGACTCACCAGTTGTAATTGAATCTACACAAATTCAGAAAGGAAATAAGGAAATTTTTAATAGTGAGTAACTCACTATTGGAAGAACTTACTAGTGGAAATACTGGATTTTCCTTCACTTGAAATCTTTTAATTAAAGCATTATATATTTCTCTAAAAGATCCTATAGTTCTGCCAGATATTATTGGACTTGAAACAGGAATCAAGGGGTGAAATTCTAAGACCTGTGCTATTCAATAAATCAAAGTAGATTATTCTAATGATCCCCTCTGGCCCTTATGTCGCTATGCTGTGTTCCATGATCATGCCTTTCTGCCAGATATTATTGGAGTTGAAACAGGAATCAAGGGGTGAAATTCTAAGACTTTTGCTATTCAATAAATCAGAGTAGATTATTCTAATGATCCCCTCTGGCCCTTATGTTGCTATGCTGTGTTCCATGATGATGCCTTTTACAGCTGTGTGATGAGATAAAGTTTCCTACCCTGCTGAAAGAAATAAGCCTTCCCAGAAGTCTTTTGCAAAGGATTGCAGAGTACTTACATGAAAGTTTCCTTGAGATATCCATGGAGGATTCTCATAGCATTCCTGTACACATAAATAGTCTGTTCCTGAAGTAACCCTCTGTTAAAGTTTACCAACTCTGAGGAATTCCATCCCCTCCAAACAGACTTTTTCCTCCAAAAATAAGAAGCTGGATTGGGGTCATAATCAGAGCAATGAGATTTGTTAAACCCACTCATCAGACCTCCCTTCCCTGGCATCTTGGTCAGTATTGCTGTCCTGTGTTCAGCTGGGCTGCTCTGGTGTGACAAAAAGATCCTGGCTCTCCAAGAGAATGGACACCCTGCCTCCTGTTCTCCTCGTCCTCCACAGAGTTCTCCTCATTCATCATGGACTGGGATTTTTGGAGGTATCACTGCTGCGTGGTGGTACAGTGATGGGGTCACCATCAAGAATTGGATAAGCTCCTCATAAAAGCAACACATCTTGGGTGACAACCAGAATGACTGTTTGCCTCATTAGTTCTGTGATATGCCTGCCTTGGCGTTTTGATTTTTAACGCACCCCTGCTGTGAGTCCCTGTTTTGGCCCTTCTCAACCATAACATGTGATATCTTCCTGTTGATATCCTGATTTCTTTTTGATGGTTGAGAGCTGAGTCAGAACAGCCTCTTTGCCCCAAAGAGTGATGAGATCCAAGACCTCAGGTCAATCACATGCTGGAGTGCGTTTAAGATGTGTGGTCACCATAAGCAGTTTATCTACTAAGCTCTCTCCATGCTGACCAAACAGGAAATGGAAATTCAAAATTTCCCAGGGCTTAAGGGAAGGAGCTGTTTCCTGCTTATATGGGCACAGTGCTGCAGAATGCAAATGTCCAAAGCAGTCACAACAGAAAATTATGGGATAGCTCCTAGAGGCCAATGATGTCAATCTATGTTGCAGTCTGTCTACACCGATGCTAATTTGACTTCAGTGTTACACCACTTGTAAGCAGCATTACATTGATTTCCATTGTCAGTATAAACCAGGCTATAGAAATATACGGCTGGAAGGGACCTCAAGAGGTCATCAAGTCCAGCTCACTGTGCTGAGCCAGGACCAAGTAAACCTAGACTATCAATTTAATATTGTTCTAAAAGGAGTCAAAGTCAAGTCTGAGCAGAGTAACACAAGCCTAGATCTCATGGGATCGTGTGATGACAATAGAATCTCCAATTTTATTTTTTAAAAATTGTTTCTAGTCTCTCATGTTGTGAAGAAAATCTTGAAAACATGAATGGGATGTAACAACATCAGCTTGACTCTACAGAAAGCCTGAAACAGCTGCGAAGGGTGAATTTCCTCAGTCATTCTAATAGGCTGTTAATTCTGAAAGCTGTTTTTCTGGCTTGGGAGCGTTCATTGCTGAGTAGAGGACTCCTTTTGGGGAGGTCCAAACTGAGATGTATTGGAGGGTCCTTTACACCCTCCTTCTGCTCTGGGGAGTGGGGGCTTTATGCTCCCTCTTACAGGACAAACTCCAACCCTCCTGAAGTCAAGGATCAATTGTTTGGGCAAGGGAAGAGTCAGCACCCTGCCCAAAATGAAGCAGTGCCAAGTCCCCTAACAGGTGAGTCTTCTGTGAGTAGCCTTGGCCACTACCATCTCAAACAGGGAGTATGTCTGAGACCCAGATTACCTTCAGATGGACTTGCCAGGATTTTATTGTAAAAATATTGAGAGGTTAAAGCTGTGC
>ML685899.1:1433793-1609871 GCA_007922175.1 Pelusios castaneus | reverse complement strand
CACCCTAAGTCGACTTGACTTAGGGCAGGACAGGGGGAAAAGGGTGCCCCTGCTCCCTTCTCCCCAGGAAGCTGCTAGCAGCTTGTCCCAGCTCCCTTCTCCCCGGGACCACTCACATCCCGGGGAGAAGGGAGCATGGAGCTTCTTTCTGCCTGGGACCGAGCGGTTCCAGTCAGAACGGAGCCCTGTGGCTTCTTTCTGCCTGGGACCACACTCCAGCTGCTAGGGGGTCCCTGGGGCTCCCCCAGCAGCTGGAGTGCTGTGCTGGCAATTGCTGGTGCTCCAGCTGCTAGGGAGCCCGTGGGAGGTCCTTAGCAGCTGGAGTGCAGTCCCAGCCAGAAAGGAGCTGCAGGGCTCCGTTCTAGCTAGGACTGCTCAGTCCCGGGCAGAAAGGAGCCCACGCTCCCTTCTGGCCAGAGCCGCTCAGTCTTGGCTAGGAGGGATCGCGGGGCTCCCTTTAGCAAGGTCCGCTTGGTCCCGGCTAGAAGGGTGCGTGGGGCTCCCTTCTGCCCGGGACCTGAGCAGTCCCAGCCAGAATGGAGCCGAGCAATCCAGGCCAGAAGGGAGCTCCACGATCCCTTCTCCCCTGGACCACTCTGGGGCTTGATGTCTCGGGGAGGGCCAGCCCCGTGTGGGGCTGGCTCTCCCAAGGACGAACCCCAGTACCCTGGGGAGCTGAGGCTCCAAAGGAGCCTCCCTACCCCTGGACCTACCTAGTTGACTTAAACAGTCTAGTGTAGACTCTCTAAGTCAACTTAGTAAGGCCAGGTTTAAGTCGACTTAAGAGTCCTGTGTGGACTCTCTAAGTCGACTTAGTAAAGTCGACTTGGTAAAGTCGACCTAAATTTCTCAGTGTTAGACATAGCCTTAGATTTAGTACAGGGTAACTTCAAAGAGGCATTTTGTAGGGCAAAAAGCACTGGTGCTAATGCAGTGAACAGCTTCGTTTGTGTAGATTTCCTATCGAATATACAAAAAGACAACTCTATTTTAGAAGATTTTGATGCAACTTAAACAGTTAAATTGAAACCCCAGCTAATACCCAAGCAGCCTCTTTATAAAAATTATCTTACTTGATTACAAAACCTTTGTGGGGACAAACAATTTTGCTTGGGAAGCCTGGAAATATTTAGCAATAGAGAATGGTGCAGTATTTCTCCTTTCAGAATCTGTCCCACTGTTATGCAATACAGGCAGCTTGTTCTTGCAGCCTGCCACTGTAAGAAACAATAGCTGATGGTTTCTGCAGAGCCCCAGAAGGCTGGGGAGAAAGGATGGCGAGAGGAGTGCTGATGTCACCAGCTAGAACGCAGGCTCCTTGTGCAGGAAGGGAGGATTCAGCAAGAGCAGCAGTGACAGCCCTAGGAACGGTACCTTAGATAATCCAGGAACAGATAAGCATTTGAAAAAGGATGCTCCTCCATCTGTAATTGCAGGTAATACGCTTTCATACTGAATAAATGCAAACTGCTTTCTGGGGTTCTTATAGAAATCAATTCTAGCTTATTGATCTGGGCATTTGCTTCAGGGCCTTTTGAGAGGAAGGCTTACAAATGCTGTATATGGGGTGACATTTTAGAGGAGGTGTAGGAGGGAGAAGATGATATCTTTTGTTCTTAGTCACATCTTTTTCTGTAGTGAGTGGATCGCTGTGCCATTCCCTGAATAATTGCTCTCCTGTTGTGGGAAGTCCAAAGGGAATGAACCTTCAGAAGCCAGAATGTCCTGGCTTACATCTTATAAAAATGAAAGTCATGGATTTCAATGTAAAGAGAGGATGGCCATTACTGCAGAGATTTCACAAGGGCTGATATGATTTGTGGTTTTCTGCTTCATGTTGGTGAATAGGTCACCTGGGTTCACATTGCCTTCCTGACAATAGAAAGAGTGACAGCATGGATTTTACTAGCAAACAATTTATTCAGTCACACATTTTGAAATATAAGATTTGGTGAAAGCATGAAGAACCCTTGTATATCTTTATACAAAGTGCTGGGAAATATATATTTTATATTTGCAATTCAAAGCTTGTCTCACGTGATGGACAGAAAAAAAATAAATGAACCTAGCAGTCTGGCAAATGTGCAGTTAGACTCATTTGCCTTCCTCCTCCCCACTAGAGTGATGGTTTCTCAGCATTTCCATTGCTATAGCAATGACAGTAGATTTAATGCTCAACTGAAACTAGAAACATGGAGGAATTTTCAGCCCATTGCACAGAGCTCTAGACTAACTTTTTCATGTGAAATTAGTATTAGATGCACATTCAGTGCTTTGAAAATTAATCTGTGGTCTTGACCCAAGAGAGAATTTTCTTTTTCCATTCTTTTAAAAAATTGCTTTTTGATTAAATGAGGGTATTAAGAGCCTATACTTAATAATGTACATACATGCATCCTTCTGACCATTCCTGAGCCTGGTCAACAGGACAATGACATGGTTCTAAAGAGTAAGATACTCGTTACAGTTGTAACATTAAAAAATTGTCCATTTAACAAAATCTTAAATTAAAAATGTGGCTCAGAGTTATATGCTGATTACTGTAGATACAATAACAACGGTTTATCCCTCAAAATGTTTAACTTCCAAGTAGTTGTCACCTGATGACTTGCTAACTTAGTGAAGTTCATAAGTTAATGAAGGACCCCTGTGCTGAGGATGATGTGTTCTACTCCTTGTGAGATGGAACTGAACTGAAAGTCTAGGTAAAGCAATCTTTCTATTAGTGTTTGGATTCAGCCTCCCAACTCCATAAGTAAAGGATATTCAAATTGAAACCAGCTGAATCCAATAATATCTCCTGTTTATGTAGAGTCTCTCATTCCAAATGATCTTAAAGTACATTACATATTTTCGAGTTATATACAGGAATCAATGCACCAATCACTGAAATGCAGTCATCTCTGAATGGTGATGTGATACCTATTTCACTATACACAACAACAGCAGTTCAGAACTAAAAAATGAAGTAGAATCTAGCGTTTAGTAGAAACTGCAGGGCACTTTAGGGACACATAATAATAGTTAGCTTGAGGAGGTTTGGGGGGCTGGTACTATGGTACTTTGCTGCTAGGATTTGTGTTAAATTATACCACCAAACTGGAAAGGGTGTTAGATTAATTGTCCTGCCTCTGATTGGGCCTGTCTAGGTATTTGTATTATGGTCATCACTGCGGCAGCTGACAACTCCCTCAGTATAGTCAAATCCTCTCTACCAGGGGTAATTTTTATCCTTAGGGTTCATAAAGATACTTCTGAAGAGTAAGTAGACCGCTAATGGAATGCCCAGATTACATCAAGTTGCGAGTAGTTTGATGACAATGGAATGATGCTCTAGGCATCCTCTACAAGGACTGCACTGTATATTAATATTATCATTCTATTTTTCTCGGAAAAGTTTAGTTTAATATGTAGGTTTGCACAGTGCAGTCGCCTCCTGCCTTGATTATGTGTATCAGAATATAAGTAGAGATTTTTCCAGTGACTCACCTTCCTTTCTGCAATACATGGGCCCAAAGTATGGGGTTTACCAGACTGCAGAGGAAAACATTTTGGGAAACCCTTGTTAAAATATTAGCAACACCTCTCCCCTCGTACAAAAGCTGCCCAATCCCAATCTACTGTGATGTTGTTCAGCTCTATCACACCATTCTTCATATATTTGGCTTTATATTACACGTTGTCTCTTTAAACAGCCTCTTGTGGCAGGAATTGTTCTGTTTGTGCAACTCACTCATAAACTGATGTTTTTGTATAAAACAGTAATGGTAATAATCAGCTTTTTTTAATAGCACAAAGAATCAAGACCCCAATTTTATCTATCATCCAAATAATTGTACTTCCAGCATCACAGAACCTCTAGTACTGGGCTGGACATTGGTTCAGCACTATTCAGTGGTGCACATGCCATTTCCTGACTCACCTTTACCTGCAGCACTTAGTGTTCCTTGTAGGCCACTTGTCAAAGAATCCTGATCCAGTGTGACTTTGCTTCTATAATGTATTGGCTTACTACTGCCTTCTACTGGATACAATCAGACCTGTGGAGGCATCTGAGTGTTATCCTCTAGTGGATGCTTGCATAGTAGATATAAAATTTGTGTGAAATCCCATCTCCATTGAAATCAATAGCTAAAATCCCATTGACTTTAGAAGGGTCAAGATTTTATATGTTAATTCTGTCACTGAAAATGGCACTAAGTTTTTTCCGTGTCATACATGCTGTTTAGCATGTGAATGTATTGTCAGGATATTGACAGGCATGGATTTCTTACACTTAGTTTCTGAGAATGGATGGGATCACAACACAAGATGCTATAGATTAGACAAAACATTGGCTGAAGGATGCTTGTGTATAAAATGTGGGGGGTGCAGTGGTAAATGAGGCTGGGTCTAGGTAATGGAAGTGTTAGAACGTTGGAAGATTCTTTCGTCAAAAGTGGGTTGGAAAGCTAAATATGGAATTGGTTGTGCATAGGGTATACTGTCCTGAGCACGAATTTTATTTTTTAATTATCCCTCCAGAAGGTTACTGAGGACAGGTAGCCCTCAGTTACCACTAAAGTGAGATTCAGCAGGCAGGGAAGGTAGCGTGGGGTCAGATTTTGCTTTTGAGTTGTTTGGAGTTCCAACAGCAAGAAGCAAGAAATCACAATGGATTACTTAATTAATCAAATCTGTCATCCTCTACACTGGGATTAACCTATTTTGCTGTTTCATTCTCTGCAGTAAAATGGCACTGTCTAAACATAGCTGGCCATGTACAATTAACTCATGTTAAAAGGACCTCCTCTAGGACTCAGGAGAATGCTCAGTACTTAAATGGTTCAAATTGCAGATGCGGTTGCCAGTTTTGATAATGGTTTATGGAATATGTACCTTCCTTCCAGGAATTAGGCTCTGACCACGACCTTATTTCATATAGGCCATCAAACATCAGGAAAGCGAACAGCATGGTAACAGCTTTGGCCGCTAACAGCAAGGCTGGAATCAGATTGCTGACTTAAAAGTGAAAGACTTGATCCCGGTTTCCCAATCATCTGTACAATCCAGCTATGTTGTCGCTCTCAACAATGTGGTCTTTAGAGGTCCCAGCTCATGAAGTCTCCCTGAGACTTAATCTTCAAGAAACATTGGGTCGGCTTAATTCTAATTTCAAAGCATAGAATAGCTCTGCTGAACTCAATGGAAGAACATCCAACCTATAGTGTTTTGTGTGACCTCTTGGCTGAAGATTAGGGAGAAGAAAGTCTGGTAAAGAAATACAACAGAGTCCTGTGGCACTTTTAAAGACTAACAGATTTATTTATCGCATGAGCTTTCGTGGGAGGAAATCCCACTTCGTCAGACGCTTTAAATAGTTTGAGAAGACTCCAAAGTGAGAATAAATTGCTCTGTAATGGCCACTTTGAAACACTAATTTTACAATATTAGTAGGTTTTTGTTATTGCATACTAAGCTGATTTCATGAATCACTTCCTTTTTTGGAAAAGTAAAAGCAGGCTGAGCTCAGCCAAATCTCACTGTTTAAAAATCTGCATAATAGCAATGGAATTGACTTTATCTGTGATTGACTCACAGACAAGGATGGGAGGGCAATCATTTGGTTTATGTAGCCTATTTTAAAACTGTTTGTTAGTCATATGAATGGAATACACTCCGTTAAAATGGTGGAATATGCATTTTTGCTTTTGTTCATTGTTATAGCAGAGAAATTTATGATAAAGAAATACCTTGTACAAAATAGTGAATGAGAACATCATCAAACAGCTGTGATAACCTCCAAAGCCCCTTGCTTATTTTGCTTTAAACAGTATTAAATTGACTTTCATTTTTGTGATCTCAAAAGGGCAACCTCAGCATCCCAGTAGGGTCACTACATAAATCTCATTATTATATGGCCACAATTCAGTGAGCATTATATTGTTTCAGCTGCAAAAATGGATTTGTCTGCAGCTTAGTACAAGTGAAATTTTGAAGATGTGTAAAGCGAAGTCATTCCTTCTAGCAGGGTTCTCCAGTGTTCACAATACTGCCAATGCCAGCCTTTCAGAAATGATGATCAAGACCCAAAAGACAACAGAATCCTGTGGCACTTTTAAAGACTAACAGATTTATTTATCACATGAGCTTTTGTGGGAGAAAAATCCCACTTCGTCAGACGCTTTGAAGATGGGAAACTTACAGAATGGGAGGAAATCAAATGCAGGGGAGTGTATGACACAGGATCAGGTCAGGCTGTAACAGCGAATCAAAATAGGTGTTAGGATTCAAACACTGGGGAACAGCACACAGAGGAGGGTGAGGTCAAATCACTTGTTGTAATGAGAGAAAAATCCATAGTCCCTGTTTAACCCCAAGACAACTGAGTCAAATTTGCATATAAATTCGAGTTCTGCAGTTTCTCTTTGAAGCTGTGATTTGTTATTCATCTGTTTCAACACAGCTATTAACAAGTCATCAAGGGAGTGAGCAGGGAGACTGAAGTGTTCCCCTATTGGTTTTGTAGTGTTGCAATTTCTGATGTCAGATTTGTGTCCATTTATTCTTTGGCGCAGAGACTGTCCTGTTTGTCCAATATATAAGGCAGAGGGGCATTTCCGGCACATGATGGCATAAATCACATTGGTGGATGAGCAGGTGAACGAGCCCTTGATGGAGTAGGTGGCTTGATTAGGCCCTGTGATGATGTCATCAGTGTAGATATGAGGGCAAAGTTGGCAGCGTGGTCTGTTGCAGGGATATGTTCCTGCTTTAGTGTTTCTGTTGTATGATCTGTAGTTGCTGGTAAGTATCCTTTTAAGGTTAGGGGGATGTCTGAAAGCAAGGAGAGGTCTGTCTCCTAAGGCTTGAGAGAGTGAGGGATCATCTTGTAAAATAGGCTGTAGATCTTTGATGATGTGTTGAAGAGGTCTGGCTTGGGGCTTGTAGGTGGTGACCAGTAGCATTCTGTTATTGTTTTTCATGGGCTTCTCCTGAAGTAGTTGACTTCTGTGTACCCGTCTGGCTCTGTCAATTTGTTTCTTTACTTCTGCGGGTGGGTACTGTAGTTTTAAGAATGCCTGGTAGAGATCCTGAAGATGTCTGTCTCTGTCTAAAGGGTCAGAGAAAATGCAGTTATATCTTAGGGCTTGACTGTACATAATGGATCGTGTGGTGTGTCGAGGATGAAAGCTCGAGGGATGTAGGTAACTATACAGATCAGTAGGTTTGTGGTATAGGGAGGTCTTTATGTGCCCATCGCTAATTTGCACTGTAGTGTCCAGAAAGTGGATCTCTTGTGTGGAGTGTTCCAGGCTAAGTTTGATTGTGTTGTGGAAATTGTTGAAATCTCTATGGAAATCTTCAAGGGCATCTTTACCATGGGTCCAGATGATGAAGATGTCATCAATATAGCGTAGGTAAAGTAGAGGTGCAAGCACTCCTAAGAATTTCTAGTGTGTTAGAATCTTAATCCCTAATGTTAGCATATCATGCCTGGACAGTCAGGGTGGGAGCCATAATTTCTCACATAAGCAAAAAGGACAAGAAGTACCCATAAAATTTATTTCTATAACATCCTCAAAGGCTAAGAAATTACTTTCAGAGGAAGCAACATTGAGCAGCATTTTGTTCATAATTACATTTAATTAAGACAATTCATCTTTTTCACAGATAAGCCCCAAGTAAAGATATGCAAATATAAGGCATTCCATTAGTAGTAGCCAGACTGCAGTGCAAACATAGGCTGTGAGCTTAGCGATGTATCAGTAATAGGTCAGTTACAGGTCTTCAGAGGACAGTATTAATGATATGTTACCCCAAAAGCTTTGAAAAGAAAGACATCGCTCAAAACTTAGTGCACAGATTTCCTTTTGTATGACACCTTCCCATTACAACCAAAGAGCCATGCGACACTCAAGGACTCTGGTTTGGTTAAGATCCTGGTTTGCTGTATTACATTTTTTGCCGCTGTTCAAACCACGTAGTAAATCACTGTTGGGCATGCTCTAGAAAAATTAAGTTGTAAATAGAAAGTCGGTTGTTTGTGGGTTATAGATTTTGACACTAAAAAGCAGAGTCTTGCAGAATGTTTCCTGCCAGAAGAGATCACAGCAATAACAGTCTCTGATCAATCTCAAAGATATATTTGAAATTCCTTAGAAAAGAATCAGCACTCCTATTTGTCATCCAGCCTCCAATAAGCGAGCAAAGCACATGTTCCTAAAAAGGCATTGGAAAAAGGAGGGTAGAACATCATACTGCAAATACAACTCACTGTATTGCAAATATTCTCTCCTCCCATAGGTCTGCACCAGAGTTTACCACTCAGACACCTCCAACAGAGGTGGTTTCTGAAGTCAGTTATATATTATGCGTAGACAAGATTTAGCATATAAAAAATCTAGATGGAAAACAACAAAGAATCCAGGAACCTTCCTGTTGTCAGGAAAGTATTGGGACCTGTGCCATATCTGGAAGAGCTAAAAGAGAAGAGAATGAAGAAATAAGGTAAAGGTTCAAAAAGCAGAAAAGATGCTGAAACTGAAGCTGAGTTCCATTTACTATGTGAAAAAAATGATTATTGGCTTTACAGGGCTGAAGAAGTAAACTAAAATGTTACTGTAGTAGGTGAATCCAAAATAAGTTGAGGAACTGGAAGAGAAGGTGTCGAACACCTTCTCTGATAGGTGCATTCTATCATAATCTACACCATAATCCTCTCTCAGATTTAAAAATCCTATCATAAACTTAAAAACTAAAATCCATTGAACAGCAAAGGAGTGTGGTCTGTCTGTTTCTGCTGTGATTTTATTTTCTCTTTTTTGCCTGTTTATGAAGCAGGAGAGAAGCTGGATTTTTGTCCTGTCTTTGTTTTTCTTAATTTGAAATAAAAACGGGGTTGGAGGTGGGGGAGAGAATCTAAGGAAGATGCAAAATGTTGTGGTGGAGGAAATCAACAACCTCTTAGCTCGGGGGAGGGGGAGGGGCATCTCAAACTTCTTTTGCCGTGACCCCCTTTGAAAATATTTTAGGCTGTGATGACCTCACCCCCTTGCCATGCCACCCTTATTGGCATGCATGGGGGTTGACAGCTTGCAACATCTCCCCATAATAACCTCACAACCTTCTAAGGGGTCACCATCCCCAGTTTGAGAGCCCCTGTCTTAGCTTCCATGATAACCACAGCAAATAATGCTACTGCAACTGGTCTGATTGAGGACTTGTCTTCATCACTGGCACTCTAAACTTCCTTCCCATTCACGCATTGATTCCCCATTACCTGTAAACTGTAGTGACCTGCAAGGGTGATGTGAGAGGAATGCCCCTAGGGGCTAATATGTGTCCTGCTGGGTTATTAGCACAGAAAGTTCTTGAATCAAACAGCCTTCATTTTCCACATTAAAATCTTATGTCCTATGAAAGGCTGAGGAGTTTAAAATGCTCTGTGATCAGAAATGGGCTAGAACTTCAGCAGCTAAAATCAGGTGCCATTTTTTCCTACCAATTCTGAACCCCAGCTCTTTTCCTCACAGGAATATCCACGATGATGCCTTCAGATGCAGCAACCCCTCCCAGCGATCTGCTTTTTTCCAGCTTGTCTTGTCAGGAATTCTGGAAGTCACAGATCTCGGGCTATTCTGGATCTGTCACTCGCCACATCAGTCATCGGGCTAACAACTTTAAAAGACACCCAAAGAGGAGAAAACACATCCGTCCCTCCCCTCCTCCACCCCCAAATACACCGTGCCCTATTGATCTGATTGACTTTGGGGATCTCCACCCTCAGCGATCTTTCTTAGAACTGCTTTTTAATGGATGTATTCTCTTTGGGATTGAGTTCAGCTATGCCATGGAAACAGCCTATGTGACCCCCGTGCTGCTTCAGATGGGGCTCCCAGACCAGTTATATGGCATGGTGTGGTTTGTCAGCCCAATACTAGGTAATCTTTCTTTACACTAATTTTACCCTTCTGCTTTTCCACTTCACAAGCGATTAGTTTGTCACTGAGTTCTCTGTTTTCTTCCCTATTTAATTTACTATACAGGTTTCACACATGTGATTTGGAAGTTGGGACCACTACCCCTAATTTCAGAGAACCAAACAGAGAATATACCTCATTGGCCCTGGCTGAGGTGGGCTAGATGTGACCAAAGAGATTTCTCATTACTGATTTCTGAATCTATCTTTTATTTGAAGCCAACATGCTTCCAGAATTTTGACTAATCTATTTGTATATTGAAAAATTAATTTAAAATAAGTCAAGCAACTAACCTCTGTTTTTCCCAAAAGAAAGAGGGGGAGGATATAGAGACAAACCCTTTCTGGGCCTGTCAGAAAGCTGGGTGGGACAATGGAGTTAGTTTTGAGTTAAACAAGGCATCCCACGAATGAAGTAAATCTACTTCTTTGTCCAGAGTTTTAGTTTATATTGAGGTTATGGTATATTCCTCTGCACAGACATGTCATGGGGTGGAAGGTGTATGTTACGTGTATCCTTCTATGCAGGAAGAACAGCGGATGGAGTTACCTTGCAACTTGGGTAACATCTTTTTGTCTCTGTACTTTGAAAACTGATTTCAGGAAAGGAGAAGCAATAATTCTTTTTCTCAGTCTTTGAATTCCTACCTGGCCCAGTGTAATCTAGGCAGCATTCAGATTTATCCACTAACTGCTGCTACATCCCAGGCTAACCTCATAAGGAAGTTCCAGTTTAAGGTAGTAAAGTCGTTCCTACAGAACAGAGTAACTTATGGGATAAAGTAATTGCCCATTCATTTTATACTTTTTGTCAATCTCCACTGTTCCTTTGAAGTGGGTTGGATTGCACTGGGTCAGGTTGGTACTGATTGAACATCACCTAATGTAGTACAGATCACAGTTTCCACGCTGAGAAATTCAAAGGAATAAATAGCGCAAAAGCCTAGGGTCCAGATTTTTAAAGATATTTAGAACTTGCTGTGCTCAGCATTGTAACGCTTAACTGATAAGGAGCCAAAATTTCATTTTCCATAGTGATTTAGGCACGTAAGAGCCAAAATTTCAAGTCCCTCCATCCCTTTTGAAAATAAGATTTAAGGTTCCTAAATCAATTAGGCTCAGTAATGCCTACTACCTTTCAAAATTTGGGCATAGATGGCTGCTATTGATTGAGAAGGTGACATGCTGCCTTAATGACACATTTTCTGCCTTTTAAGCTTCCTATTAGGAAGTCTTTGTGAAACAGGATGATAACAGAAGTGCCCATTACTCATGAGTCATTTTTGTTTCAGGATTCCTGCTGCAACCTTTACTTGGTGCCTGGAGTGACAGATGCACATCAAGGTTTGGCAGGAGGCGTCCCTTCATTCTGGTCCTGGCAATAGGTGTTTTTTTCTTAAATTTGCATCTCAAAAAATGTAAAACAGACAGTAAAAACCTTTTCTTCCACTGGCAATCTTCTCGGTGACAGGCCCTGTTCCTTTCCTCTCCTCTCCCCATCCCTCGCTGGTGCAGTGTACTTGAGCTGAAAAGCCCTATTTCTCTACCCAAACCTCTTCCCCTTCCCCTCAGCTGTGCAGACTGAGTGCCACATCTGGTGAACAAGGCATAGGACCGGGTCCCAAGAGCTCTTGGCTTCTAATTCCAGCCCTGACACTTGCCATGTGACTCTGTGATAGTCACTGGTCCTCTCTGCCCCAGGTTCCTTTTCTGCATAAGAGGCATGCTGGGCATTTCCACTGGTTAGTCTTTGAAAATGAGAAGGCAGGTGCAGTGCTGTTCTGGTTGCATTTTACACTTAATCCCATTTGCTGAATTCACCTTTTCTTTTCTTCAAAAGCAGATGGGATTTCTCACTGGACAGAGAAATAGACTGTTGTCCAGATGGCCTTTCCCAGAGTAAACTCTAAGAGCAGGAGCCTTCTAGTTTGCTATTGGCTGGGTCTCTCTCTCCTGTTGTTCAGTAGCAGATAGAAAGGGGAACCGGAGGAAGTTAATGCTTCAAATAGCATTCCCTCCTGTATCTGTGTGATATTCCCCTCCTGCAGCCTCAACTGGTGTGTAGCTGTTACCCCAATTCTCTATTCCTGTGCTCCAACTTACCCCACTTTGCTGCCAACTCACACCCAGACTCCTGCGTTTGATCGGTCTCTCACCCAGTGAAAGAGTGCTCCAGCTAGCCACTCATGGGATAGACCCCCAGCAAACACTCTCAGTCCCAGACACAACCCTGGGAACTACCCTCATGAAGAGTTCAGTGCTGCCCACTGCACCCTGCAAACTCATTTACACTGGTTCATCAATTTGACAAAGGCTTTGGGGTTTTTTTGGCTTTCCTCTGTAGCATGGAGAATGGCTCACTTGCGGGTGTATTCTCTGTACCTTAAAGTCTTTAAACCATGATTTGAGGACTTTAATAATAGATGAGAGGTTTATTACAGGACTGGGTGGGTTAAGTTCTGTGGCCTACCTTGTGCAGGAGGTCAAACTATATGATCATATTGATCCCTTCTGACCTGAGAGTCTATGGCTATGTTTACACTTGCAAGTTAGTTTGAATTAAGGACGCTTAATTAGAACTACCTTAAGCCTTGGCCACTCTAGGCTTTCATTAGTTCGAATTAAGGGCTTCCTTAATTCCTCGAACTAATAAATCCAATTGCTTAGTTCGAACTAACCCTTAATTCGAAATAGTTAGTTCGAATTAAGTCGAATTAAGTGTGATTCCCAACTCATGTACACATGCTCGTACTGTTTCTCAACAAGTCTAAATAGTAGTGTACCCACAGCAGCTTGGGTAACAAAGCAGAAGCATGGCTTAGCCAGGCCAAGTGCAATCCTGTAGGAAATTGCTACGTGTGTGTACTCAGTACAGCTAAGTCGCTGCCTGTGCCATTGTGGCTCTGTTATGATATATAACTGCAATATCATGATGAGAGATAGTGTGAGCATGTATACATGAGCTGGGAACCACACTCCTGGCTTATAATGTAGACAGCCTCTAATGCCACTTTCCCATTGCCTCCTGCATGGGCAACTTGAGAGAAATGCATAGAAGGGTCCTCTCCGCTCAAAAATCTGGAGAGATTTAGGCTTAGGTGTAGACTTGTCGGCAGAAAGGAAATGCTCCAATGAAACAAAGAACTATGGAAAGTACTCATTACATTTTGAGGGTCTGTCTAAGAATAATTCAGTTAGCTTGAGCAAGCTCAGGAACAGAGATCCAAAATCTTTCCATAAACCACACAGAACCACTAGTCTGTAGCAATCTGACGGTGAATGATGCTACCTGCTGTTCTGAGTTTGGGGTGGCACAACAATCGGAAGACTGGGAAGGATGCAGCCTTCATGAATTTTTCCTCTTGGTTGATCTAATTTGATTCCTTGTTCCTAGGAGCATTATTGGGACTCTCACTTATGCTGAATGGAAGGGACATTGGCAGCTCCTTGGCTGACACTGTGAATAACCATAAATGGGGTATCATTCTCACAATCTGTGGGGTTGTCCTAATGGACTTTAGTGCAGATTCAGCAGACAATCCCAGTCATGCCTACATGATGGATGTGTGTAGCCCTGTGGATCAAGACAGGGGTCTTAACATCCATGCATCGTTAGCAGGTATGTGCTTTTATTTATTCTTGCATGGTATGTGGCCATTTAGCTATGAGCAGACAAGCCCCAATATACAATAACATTGCACAAATGTATACATCTACCATAGGTCATTGAACTGTAATGATACACACAGCTTTGGGTTGAGGAATTGTCTCTTTCCTCTACTATAAGCATAACTCAACAGGTAACTTCAGAATTTAAAAAAAACCAGCATGGGAATTATAGTAAATTTGTGATATTTTGTTCTTTATCAGTTTGGGTTTTGTTGTCAAAAAGTTTCACAACAAATATCAAAAGAGAAATAAACCAAATTATTGAGCAGCTTATCATGAGGTCCCACTCAAACAGATGTGGTAGCAAAAATATTCACACGAGGGAGGGAAAGAGGAGCATACGGTATTCAGGAGAACATACCAGCTTTACTGTAGGAGGCAAATCATGTTGAATGCCCTAAACCTACTGACCCTGATTCTCATTGTTAGAAAATTGTCATTATCAGACACTACGGTCTAGTTTGCCTCTTTCCTCAGATTCCTAAAACCCACTTCTGCATGATCCTTTATATATGTATAATGAAAGAAAGGACATTGGCCGAAGGCTGGCACCATATGAATGGAGCTTGTATTATATATATGATGTTTGTTTTAAACAGTATTGCCACTTCAAACGTGGAACCAGCTCATTATTCAGTAAAATGAGCTAATCCGACTCTGAATACACACAGGGAGCAGATTCCTTTTGAGTAAGAAGGATCAATTTTAACTATGCTTCTCAGAGGAGAAATGCACTCAGTCCTAAAGCTACGGCATGAGGCAGATAACCTTTGCATGTCGCAGAATCCCCATCCATAAAATGGTCACAATGATGCTTAAGTGACCTATCCTAAAAGGAGCTGGCAAATGTGGTTGGCTTCCACTTCTTTATATCAGTTACTTGTGCAGAATCAGCACCCTACACCTCTCTGTCTCTTCATTTCTGTGCATTTGGTAATTATGTGCTTATTATTATATTTAAGAGATAGGACTCCTTAAAGTGATTAGCTAGGAATTGGGAATCTAACTCAGAACTCGCGCTTCAAATGGTGCTGTGTTGCATTGCCTTTTTCTTTAGGGATTTTCTGGGGAAAGTAATCTTAATCTATTTTCCCCACCAGGTCTTGGAGGTGGCTTTGGTTATGTTGTTGGAGGAATAAATTGGGATAAAACCAGTATTGGAAGAGCTGTGGGAGGGCAGCTTCGTGTCATCTATGTCTTCACAGCAATAATATTGACTGTCACTACTGTCTTGACTCTAATTAGCATTCCAGAAAGACCCCTGCAGTCTTTTAGAAAGAAGAAAAAAGTGATGAAGAGTCCAAGTCTTCCTCTTCCTCCTTCTCCACCTCTTTTGTTTGAGGAAGGGGTAAATGAAAACCTTAGTTCTCACAACTCAGCTTATTTATATGCAAGTTTCACAAGTCCAATTTCTCCTCTCAGCCCACTCACACCCAAATATGGCAGTGTTATCAGCAGAGACAACTCCTTGACAGGAATTAATGAATTTGCATCATCATTTGGGACCTCAAATATTGACAGTGTGCTCATAGACTGCTTCACAGGAGGGTATGATGGCTACTTAGCAATCCCACCTAGCTTGCCCAGACAAGCAATGAGTGTTAGCTTTCCCAGGGTGCCAGATGGCTATTACTGTCAAGAAAATGGAATACTTGACCAAGGAGAGAATTCTGTAAATCCAGGGCCAGATGGAGATACACTAAGGGTGGGTTCACTGGATGCAATAAAGCCACAATCAGTAGGAATTCTGAAAAGGCCTCAGACCTTACCCATTCCAGATGTTGTAACAGGACATTGCCCAGAAAGTAGCAGGAGAAGGAACGTGACCTTCAGCCAACAGGTAAGTGGGAAAAATAGCTCCATAAGCAATGTCATGACTGTGTAATTTGAACATTCATTTAGTCTCAGATAGTTTTACCCTTTATTGCAAAATGCTTAAATATACACTTTATTCAAAACTGGCAGTTTTTCTTTGAGTAATGTCCCTGTGGGTAATCCACTTTCGTGTCAGTGCATCCCCACATTGTCGATCAGAGATTTATGCTAATAGTGCTCATCTGGGTTGCGCATGTGCCGTACCAATTTTTCAGCACCATTGTGCCCTTTTCAGCGCACCTGACCTGGCTCCCCTCAGTTCCTTCTCAACCGTCTACAGTCGAAGATTGCCAGCAGTCAGCTGGACCTCAGTCCACACTTTCACTAAACATTATGGCTATGTCTACACTGACAAGTTAGTTCGAATTAAGGAGACTTAATTCGAACTAACTAAAGCCATGGCTACACTAGGCTTTAGTTAGTTCAAATTAAGGGCTTCCTTAATTTGAACTAATAAGTTTGAATAGGGTATTCGAACTAAAGGGTTAATTCGAACTAACTAGTTCGAATTAGCCAATGTGGCCATGTTAATTAGAACTAATTTCTTAGTTCGAACTAACCGGCCATTGAAATGAATGGGGATTGCTAATTTGAACTAAGCAAGTGCTATGAATGGCACTTGCTTAGTTCGAACTAACTTTTTCTAGTTCGAATTAAGCTAATTCAAACTAACTAAAATTAGTTCGAATTAGTTAGTTCGAATTAACTAATTCAAACTAATTTTAGCAAGTGTAGACATAGCCTATGTGATTGACCAATCATCATGGTCAGATTCAGCCATTGGTCTCCCAGTACTCTTCTCCATACGACCTCTCAACTCTGAAGTCCCTCCAGCTGTCTAAGGGTGCTGCTGGAGAGTCACCTAAAGTGGAACATCCACAAGGACACTCCTTGAACAAGAAAAAGTGTTACTTACTTTATGCAGAAAAACAACAGAGCCCTGTGGCACTTTTAAAGACTAACAGATTTATTTATCACATGAGCTTACAGAATGGGAGGAAGTTTCCCATCTTCAAAGCGTCTGACGAAGTGGGATTTTCTCCCACGAAAGCTCATGCGATAAATAAATCTGTTAGTCTTTAAAAGTGCCACAGGACTCTGTTGTTTTTCTGCAGTAGACTAACACAGCTACGCCTTTGGAACTTTACTTTGTGCAGTAACTCAGGTTCTTTGAGATGTGTATCCCTATGGGTGCTCAATTACCTGCCGAGCTCCCCTCTATTTGGGAGTCAATTATTATCACTCCACCGTAGAGAAGGAACTGAGGGGGACCAGGTTGCGTGTGCCAAAAAAGGCGCCGATGGCACCGCAAGACCAGTACACCACACGTGTCCCAGATGAGCACTGCTAGCAAACGCCTCCAATTGATGGTGCAGGGACATGCTGGCACCTGAATTGGAGCACATCTCGAAAAACCTCAGCTACTGCACATGGTGCATAACCCTCTCATTTTGTTTGTCTATACACATTTGTGATTAAGGCCTCTTTGTAACAGCTTGTTTATGAAAGCTATTATGAGTATACAATATATGTCTATTGATAAGAGTGAGGGGATGTAGGGAAATAAAATTAGTCAGAGATAGAAGGAAATCAATTATGATGAGGACTATCTGCCAGAGAACCTGCATGAGGCCAAATATACTGAGAATAACGTGGGCCTTTTCCTACCCACAGGCAATATGACATAGCACAGAGGTGAATTTTCTGTCTTTCTGCATTAGCATTTCTGAGTTTAATAATGTTAGCCACAATTGTTTCACAGCCCATGAAATGATAACCAAAGTACTGGTGAAAATCATACTTTTATCAATGTCTTGAGCCCATATCTTCCCTTCCTCAGTAAAACCTATGGATGAGGGTGGGTTTCTCTGTGAGCACCCCTTTATGAAGTTTACTAAATGTACCATCACATCATTATTTTCAGGCTTGTGAACAGTCTTGTCGGTATAGGGAATGCATTTAGCAGGCCTTTGCACACATGAATCAACCTCAACCAAGGATGGCCTGATGTTCTCAGGTGTAGCACCGATAGAAATCTTTTCACCAAATCAGGCATGACATGAATGGTGGTATGAATTACATGCTAGGTGTAAGTTGGTCTTAAAAGTTGCATGTGGGAAGAACTTTAATGTGCACCCAGACAGTGGCTATGCAAAATGAGTGCAATTTACCACCAACGGTAAAATCCTGACTTCCCTGAAGTCAATGGGAGTTTTGCCACTGACTTCAGTGGGACCAGGATTTCACCTAATGTGTGTAGGAAATAGCAGGAAAAGCAATGACCATATGTATATAATTTAGAACAGGCCCCTTTTGTCTGTACCACCTGTACTTCTCTGGCCAAATCATAGAATCATAGGGCTGGAAGAGATCTCATGAGGTCATCTAGTCCAACCCCCTGCTAAAAGCAGCGCCACAAATGCAGTCCTTTGGTGAGTACAGCTCCAATTAATCTCAGTGGCTATGTCTACACTGGCAAGTTAGTTCGAATTAGGGAGGCTTAATTCTAACTAACTAAAGCCATGGCTACACTAGGCTTTAGTTAGTTCGAATTAAGGGCTTCCTTAATTCGAACTAATAAGTTTGAATAGGGTATTCAAACTAAGGGGTTAATTCGAACTAACTAGTTCGAATTAACCAATATGGCCATATTAATTTGAACTAATTTCTTAGTTCGAACTAACCGGCCATTGAAATGAATGGGGATCGCTAATTCAAACTAAGCGAGTGCTTGCTTAGTTCAAACTAACATTCCAGTGTGGCCATGCTAGTTCAAATTAAGCTAATTCGAACGAACTAAAATTAGTTCAAATTAGTCAGTTCGAACTAACTAATTTGAACTAATTTTAGCAAGTGTAGACATAGCCAGTGGGATTCATGTCTGCTTATGTACTAAGTGTGGTTCCCAAAGCACTCCAGAAGAATGTAAAGTGCTGGTTTCAAATTCACTGAAAGCCAGATAAGTACACAAAACACTATTTTGCAATTTACACACATTTTGATTAACTTACTTTTTTCATTGCTTGCATCCCTGCTGAATCTACATTTATTCTCGATGTTTACTTTTTATGGCAGCACATTTAATCCTGTCAGTGACCACAAAGAAATGTAATATTACATGGTTGTGTTCATAGGTGTTTCTGTATTATTTTCTTATTTGGAGTTCTTATGGTGCAGGTTGCTAATATTTTGCTGAATGGTGTGAAGTATGAAAGTGATCTGAATGGATCAAGTGAGATATCTGCACAACCCCTTTCCATGAAACTGCTTTGTTCAACCATCTGCCACATGCCCAAGGCGCTGCGTAATCTATGCATCAACCACTTCTTAGGTAAATCTGCATATCGTCACCTTTTTCTCACCCTGAAATTTACCATTTTTTATTGCAGAAGAAAATGGTTTAAGAATCAGTTTAGAGTAATATTTTAAAGCTTTCAATATATTGTGATGATTTCTTGCTGAGGATTACTGACTAACGGGGACTTAATTTTCTCCAGTGAGGTGACTCATAGTATTCCAAACTCCAGGAAGTCTCTCATGTTTCTTTTATAATTACATTATTTTCTGACAGAAATTAAGGATAAATATCTAATGCCTTTATTTTGCCTGTCCTTAGATTCAGATATGGACTGGGACCCACAAGAAACTGAATTAGGAGCAGAATTTATTATTTGAAAATTCTGTCATTAAAGATATTGTAGAAATTAGCCTCCTTTGACATAATCCTCTGGTACTGGACTTCTTGTTGAATAAGTGTTTATCTGCTAAGAAGCCTTTAAAGGCATTTCTAGATGAATATTTACTGTGCAGCAAACTGGGGTGTAAATCTTTAGTGCTCCAGTGTGCCATCCACTAACTATCCATTCCTATTCCAAAGGGGTAGCCGTGTTAGTCTATTGTAGAAAGACAACAGAGTCCTGTGGCACTTATAAATAAATCTGTTAGTCTTTAAAAGTGCCACAGGACTCTGTTGTCTATCCATTCCTAGACTTTTTCAGTGGTCCCTGAGCACTGACCATTAGTGTGTGGTATGTAGTGCTATGTAGATTTCAACCCCAGCTTGCCATAGTATGCCTTTGCTTTGACATGCTGTAAAAGTAATGATGGGTGATCTTTTCTTTGTGCTGAGGACGCTCTCATGTGAGGCAACACAGGGTTCAACTCTCTTTCTACTCCTGTTCCATGTGTATATGAGGTTTCTAAGAAAGATTGTGAGAGACATGGGCTGTGGTGTTTTTCAGTATTCTGATGGCAGCCAGCTCCATAGCTCCATTACCTCCATCTGTTGATGTGGAGATCAAATGCCTTTAAACAGCTTGATGGGTCAGTCTCGGTCTAGAGAAGATTGAGTTAACATTAATAGGTTGGCATAAGGAACCAGACAAACTTTTATATCTGTGTCCTTGAAGATAGGAATACAGTCACCATTTGTGACACGCATTTGCAACTACGGAATTTAACTGAACAGGACATTGCTACTGCTGGCGTCCCAGTGAACACTCTTCCCACCTGGTTTTGGAAAAACCAGAGCAACCGTCTCTCTCAGAACTGGTCCGTGCCTTTATCATCTCAAGACTAGACCACTACAATGTGCTCTGTATGAAGCTACATATTCAATCCACCCCAAAAATGAAGCTAGTTCAGAATTGTGTAACCCATTTGTAGTTTCTCTTGCTCTGATCAATGCAGTCTGCCTGTGGGGATTTCAGGTGGAGTTTAAGGGGTAGTTTTTAACCTTTAAAATGCCAACAGACTTTGATCAAGATGACAGTATAGTACAGTGAGAAAGACAGTGTCTCAGGTAACTCCCATGACGATGAAAAGGGCAAGCTGTGTAGTGTATCTTAGAATGCTCCAGTTTGTTTACTGTTGGGAATTCTAAAATATGCAAGAGCTCCCAGGGCTTGGAGTGGGAGGTTACAGATACTGTTCAAGTTTAAATAAATAAATATTGCTTCTGGCTTCTTCTAGGCTGGCTCTCGTTTGAGGGAATGCTGCTGTTCTACACAGATTTCATGGGAGAAGTGGTGTTTCAAGGCAACCCTAAAGCCCCTCACAACTCTGATGAATATCGAAAATACAATGCTGGGGTCACCATGGGGTGCTGGGGAATGTGTATCTATGCATTCAGTGCTGCATTCTATTCAGGTACTATGCAGAGCTTTCTTCCATATTGCTGGGAGAAGAATGAACTGCCTCTGAGGAGCTGCTTCTGCAGTATAGAATGTTGTTCTGGGCGTGGCATTTACACTGCAGATTAGTGTGCTACTTGGAGGTTTTTTTGCACTAAAATGTTTTTAGTTTATTAGCAGTTCTTATCTTTCTATATACTGTCTCGGTTCGTTAATACCTGTTGGCCTTGAGAGCACAGACACACAACAGTTCAGTCACAATAAAAAATTGCCATTGTATAGCTCTATTCATAATATACTCCACAGCTTCACAACACTCTTGGCAGGTGTGAACTGGGGTGTGTGAAGGTTGCAACTTCTTAGTTTGTGTAAGCCAAGCAGACTGAATGTAGCAAGGGTTCCTTGCCTGAATCCCTCCATTTCCCCACATACGCTCTCTTTGTGCTACCATCACACTCCCCTCTATTGCAGAGACTCCCTGTAACTTGCCTGCTGGGGTTGTGTGTGCTCTGCATTCATCCCCCACCCATATTAGGACCCCCCATTCTCTTCCCCAGGATGACAGCTCTGTGTGCACCTTCTTACTTCTATCCTTTCCACAACCCTCTCCCCAATTATTCTTCTTTCTGGGAGATAATCATTGAGAGTGTAAGTAAGTTCTTGGAATGCATTGAGAACAGCTTCTTGTTATAGAAGGTGAAGGAAGGAACCAGGAGGCCAGCCATTTTAGATTTGATTCTAATGGGAAGGAGTTGGTTGTGAATCTGAAAGTAGAAGAGAACTTCAGTAACAGTGATCATGAAATGAAAGATTTCATGAGTCTAAGGCAGGGGTCGGCAACCCGCGGCATGTGTGCCAGAGGTGGCATGCGGGCTGAAACTGAGTGGCACACAGCGCCGCTCAGGCTCCCCTGCTGGCCCCATAAACCGCGCGGCCAGCAACTGTGGCATGTGGCTGAGGGCCCCTGCTGGCCCCACCCCCCGCTGGAAGGCAGGAGGGGAGGGGAGGGGAGCGGAGTGGGTCGCGTCACCTCGCCCAGGCCCACCCAGAGCTGTGCCGCTGCCAGCAGGCAGAGCCAGCCCTGGCCATGGCCAGCAAGAGGGTGGATTGGATCAGCCCAGCTGGAGCCTCCGTTTCCGGCAGGTGGCCTCCGGTTCCTGGCCTCGGCTCCCGCCGACAGCAGCGGCTCCAGGTGGGCCAAGCCTCTTGTCGGCCATAGCCGGGGCTGGCTCTGCCCTGCCAGCAGCAGCGCGGCTCTGGGAGGGCCGACGCGACGCTACCCACTCCGCTCTGCTCCCCTCCCCTCCTGCCGTCCAGCAGGGGGCGGGGCTGTCTTGAGTCTAATACTCACATATTATATGTTCTCCATCACCCATGAGAACACAAACTATTAGGGTAAGTTTGGCTAAAAATATCTAGCATTAATATGGTGTCGTACATGGGCAACGTGCTTTACAAATAGTATATGATAATAAGCTACCATAAGTCAGTAAGACAACAACAATAAGAATAATACACCTTAGCAGAATCTAATATCAAATGATAGTTACACAAGACAGTACACGTTTTTGTTACAATACAAACATCTAAAAATCCTCAGTCAGCCCCTGCCCCGAAAAATCATGAGATCGGCTTAAAAATTGTTAATTTATTTTGTTTTTTAGGGTACACTAGGGTCACATTTTCAAATTTTTCTCTGCAGCCAGAAGCATTGGAAACTTCCTTTTTATATACATTAAATCTCAGATTTTTCTCTTTCACTTGACTGCAGAAGTTTGGATTTTAAGGAAAATGCTAATTATTGCTAGACTTGGCAATACTGTGATATACAGTTCTTGAGTCTCGTGAATCCCAGTACTAGGCAACTCAGCAAATTTGAATCAGTCAAGACAATTGATTTTCATAGTGTCCCTACTTGGGAGACAGTGTGGCCTAGCAATTTAGCACAGGACTGGAAGACAGGCAGTTTTGTATTCTAATCATGGTTCGGCTGCTAATTACTCTGTAATCTTTGAGCACATCATTTAACCTTGGTGCTTCTCAGTATCCTCTCAGTAAAATGGAAATAGTCACACTTTCCTGCCTGAAGTAGGACTGCTAGTGAATGATCTTTTTTGTTTCCTATAGGATATGCTGGATACCCTTTTCTCACAAAGAGTATGTTACACCATATGTTATATGATTTATATCAATAGAACTATTTGGTGTAGTAATTGACATGAGTCACAGGGCACAGCTCTCTCACCACCCTTGATACGGTGCTCTGTCACCGTTTCTCTTCCTGTGCCCAGAGATCTGCATAATAGTGATTCATTTCATATTTCCCCTCTTGGGTTTGTTTTCTTAAGCCAAAACAAATTGAAACCTTTTACATGACCCATCCACAGCACAATCAATCCTTTTGTGACTAGCATGAGTCCACAGAACAATCCATCTGCCCTTCCCAGGCCTCACGCAGTCCTTTTAGTCCTCAGAAAATCTCCCAGCATTTCTGTTCTTTCTAGAGCTCTTTCACAGATCTTCTACCTGGTTGATGAGAAGAACTTCCCTCCAGATCATATGCTGACCCTGAATCCCACATAAACTAAAATGAGGCAGCCTCCTTTAAAAAAAAACTTCAGCCTGTACTCAGCCTGTGACCTAATCCTGTTTATATGCTCCCTCTGGAAAAGGTTTCACCTAGGATTTTCCTGCCCCTTGCATTAGGGAAAACCAGGCCTTGGTGGTGCCTGCCCATCCTCTACTGAGTAATGGTCAGCTAGCCCTATATGAATTATTTACCATGTGAAATATGTATACTTTTTGATTACTCACGTGCTTGGAATGCTAAACGCACATTGGGACAGCTTTCCTAGATGCTCAATCCTCTTTAATAAATGAATTGATCTGTACAATACTTATTATCAACAAAAATAGTCCAACAGACAAAGTAAAATATTTCCACTTAAATCTTTTTCATGATACTAATTCCTCTCAAATAATCTGTTATGGCCCAGTTCTGCCAGCCTTTCTCAGACTGTGGAGTAATAGTACCTTACCCAATAAGAAGTGTCATTGATTTCCGCAGGGATACTTGCGTAAAGCATTACTCAGAATGAAGGAAGATGGCTGAATCATTCATAGTCCTGTTAGAGTTCTATCCATAAATCATAGATTTACAACATACAGGGTTTAGAGAACACAGGGATATACTCCTTAAAAGCCCTACTGTGCAAAAAGGCAGGGCAGACAGGCCATGCCATTCTTCAGTTCATAATTCTTAACATGCTGTCTGTGAAAGATGTTACCCTTTCTTACCTAAAAGGTTACAACACCAGGAGCTGGTCTCTCCAGCCTTACGCAGTATCTCATAAGCTAACTTTACAAGTATTTGCATGAAAACCAAATTCAGAATAATTGGGAAAAGTAAAAATCATGACATCAGTTTAAGAAAAAAAAAAAATCTCAGAAGTTCCCTTTATTGTTTGTGGAAAGTTATTTCTCATAATTAAATAAACCAATAAATCTATTGCTTTAAGAAGGTTATGAACTAGGGCAACTGGAATGTAGTCACAGCATAAAATTTTAAAAAAAATAAACATCTATTTATATGTTTCTGTGCAATTTATTCTCTTAAATTCTGTTTTTCAGCTGTGCTAGAAAAGCTGGAAGAATACTTCAGTATTCGCACCCTGTATTTCATAGCATACCTTGCCTTTGGACTTGGTACAGGCCTGGCTACACTTTCCACAAATATCTATGTGGTTTTATCTCTATGCACAACTTATGGTATTTTATTTTCAACACTCTGCACGCTCCCTTATTCTCTATTGTGTGATTACTACCAGAGTAAAAAGGTAAGTTTCCTATTACTATATGTTTTTAAACCATAAAGTGCAGAAGTTTCTACACTATCCACAGCTAGAAAACAGCTAGAAAACTATCCACAACTAGAAATTTCTGCTCCCTTTTCTTTTTCCTCTCCACATACAATCTGTTAGAATTAACTTGTTTAAAAATTTTTCTATTGTGCAGTCAGCCATGCGTAGAACTGAATCTTCTTCATCTCTACTGAGCTTTCTTTGCCCTTCTCTTCTTCACAGCACTCTCTTATGCTTACTTTTTCCTTCTTCTTTGCTCTCTGCTGCATAATGCTGAGAAGCAGAAGATTTATTTAAAATCTATCTGTTCATAGCTCAGTCTGTGCTGGTTAGGGTACTATTAATGCTCCTATGCTGGTGTTTGGCAGAATCTGATCAGGAGGCAAAAGAACAAAAGAATGCCCATACTGGTCAGACCAATAGTCCCTATAGCCCAGTATTCTGTCTTCTGACAGTAGTGGATGCCACATGCTTCAGAGGGAATGAACAAAACAGAGCAATCATTGAGTGATCCATTCTCTGTTGTCCTGTCCCAGTAATTTGGGACACCCATAGCACAGGCTGTGTTTAATTTGTACTAGGGCTTTCAGCATCTCTGGGCTTGCCACATCAGTTATAAAAGTAAAAAAAAAAAGTGCTTGATCCCCCAGCACCTCTTTCATTACAACTTACCCACTGTGCTTGAAGTTGCATCCATGATTACCTTGGCTAGCAGCCACTAATGTACCTATTCTCCATGAACTTTGCTAATTATTTTTTTTATCCAGTTATACTGTTTGTCTTCACAACATTGCCTGTCTCTGACTTCCATAGATTAATGGTTCATTGTGTGAAGTACTTCCTTATGTTTGTTTTAAACCTGCTGCCTATTAACTTAATTGGGTAACCTGGTTCTTATCTTATAAAAAGGAGTAAATAACACTTTATTTACTTTCTCCTCACCATTCATGATTTTATAGCGTTCTGTCATATCCTTGGCTTAGTTGTCTCTTTTCCAAGCTGAACAGTCTCAGTCTTCTTAATCTCTCCTCTGAAAACTAATCCATACTCCTAATCATATTTGTTGCCCTTCTCAGTTCTAATACATCTTTTTTGAGATGGAGAGACCAGAACTGCTTACAGTATTCAAGATGTGAGCATACCAGAGATTTATTTAAATAATCTATTTTATTGTATAATATTTTCTGTGTTATTATCTATCCTTTCCCTAATGCTTGCTAACATTCTGTTAGCTTTTTTGGCTGGCCCTGCACATCAAGCAGATGGTTTCAGAGAATGATCCAGGATGACTATAAGGTCTCTTTCTTGGGTGGCAACAGTTTATTTAGATCCCACTATTTTGTATGTATAGTTGGGATTATGTTTTCCAAAGTGTGTTAGTTATCAACATTGAATTTCCAAAGCCACACTGAGCACAGCAGGATGGAGGACAAATAGTTAAGATTGAGCTGCAACTAAGGGTGGGCTCAACAAAGGTACCTCTGCACCTAAATCCTGTTTTTTGGAGTCTGAATCCCCGTTTTAGGCACAATTGCCATCCATAATTTCCCACTCAACTGCTGCCTAGCCATGTAGGTATCTAAACTCTCTTGTTGCATAAGTTTTGGCAATAGACGTTCTGTAGGTACCATGTTTCTGTTACTGAGCAGGCATTCTGCAGCCTCACTCTAGGTGTCCCGGTGCCTATCTCTTGCCTAATCCTTGAAATAATGCACAAAGGGAAGAAGATAGGTGTTTGGACACATAAATCATGTGGAGGCCCAATCTGGTAGGCAGTCTCTTAGCACGCTCACTTGATCAGGCCCCACATCTGAGTTCACCCAACAGCTGTGTGGGAGAGGAGGACAATCTGCCTTCTAACTTTTAGCCCAATGTTGGGTTATTTACCCAGGATGTGAAAGACTCCCACTTTATGTCCCCTTCTGTCTGATGAGATTCGAATAAGGGACTATAAAATATTAATTATATATATATATATATATATATATATATATATATACACACACACACACACACACACACACACACACATTGGCCTTACATTTCAATATGATACTTGAGTCTGTTTTTCACTTGTGAAGCTTGTCTGAAGACAGACCTCCATACAGTGGGGCTGATGCCCAAGCTCTGTCGCTAAGAGCTAAATCATGTAACTTAGCTTCCTGGTGCCCCCAGTAGCGTGAAGCCCAAGGCAACTGCCACCTCTAATGCTGGACCTGCACTTGTGATCCCCTACAAATCTATCCCACAACCTCCAGGTTGCGAAATCATGGACTAGATGAGTTGAATACCTCCTATATTTCTGTATAGTCAATGGGTGTGCATGTCCCTGGTTAGAATCACTGGTATAGAGGCTCAAAAAGCACTAAAGTAATGGAACTTCACTGGGAGAAAGTTAAGCCAGGTGTACCTCTTTTCAGGATCAGGCCTTATTTAGTAGTATTGACATAGATCTTTCTTGGAACCATGTGCACATTGAATAAACAGACCTACCCAATTAAAGGTCACACAAATCCTTGTGTCTGAAATTGTCAAATAGTTGGAATTTAATCTCAGTAACTTTCTCCTGCATTCATTTTACAGGTGATAGAAACTGAACAGCACAAAGCTATATTCCCCTCTTTAGACACAAATATTTTTCCAAAATTCCTAGCATGTAAATAAAGACATGATGTAGAAAAAGTAGCAAAATTTTAAGGAAAGGTGGAAAGATCACTAACTGAAGCAGATTGTAGCATTAAGTAAGGACATTAGACAATTTATCAATGTGCTGTTTAAATTATTTTACTCAAAAAATAGCTATTTGGTTCTTTTAGCATCACACTGTTAAATTCTCGTCTTTCCCCATTTATACAAAAAAAAAAAAAACTAAGTAAAATGGGTCACTATGTACAATAGTAACTGAGACTCACAAAATCTGTACTTATTGGAATCATCTGTTAGGGCAACTGTCTAATTCAGAATCCTAGGTAACAGGAATTAAATTTATTGTTATACGTTATAAATTGTAAATCTTGTTTCTTTTTTATTATTTTATTATATTAAATATTTCAGACTTTTTTATTATTAACCAGACACCTGTAAGAGAATTGATATCTTTCCTAAGCCTCTGTAGAGCAAAAAATGACCTGATTCTGGTAGCTTCTTTGGCTATGTCTACACTTATTAAGTTAAGTCGACTCTGTTAAGTCGACTTAACGGAGCGTCTACACTTAAAATCTACTTAAGTCAATGTTGTTAAGTCAATTTAACAGAGCCTGTAGTGTAGACATACCCATCTACACTGGCTTTAAGTCAACTTAAGTCAACTTAATAAGGTCAACTTAAGCCTTAAGTTGACTTTCAGAGGTGGTGTTATTAAGTCGATTTAAGGAAGCGCAGATGCAGAGTTCTGTAGGTTGACTTAAGCGTCCTTAAGTCGACCTAAGGTGCCAGTGTAGATGCACCCAAATTTGTGAGTATAGGGTTATGCATAACATCATTGAAAACAGACCAGTCTTATTTAATTCTACTGTTTATTAGAAAAGATGGAGGGTGAGAGGGAGCAGAGACACTGGGGCTGTTGGTTTGCAGGTTCTGGAAGACAGCAAATGCATCAGTTTACATGTGGAAGTTATTTTCTCCAAGTTAAATGAAGGCTTAAAATCTGCAGTAAATGGATGACTATAGCTCCCTCCCACTCAGGCACTTTTGTTACTAGTGTGTGGATTTTCAAGTACTGAGTATTAGTCACTGTTCTTCTAGCTAATGGGCTACAAGTGTCTGTTGTAATAATCCTGTATTTATTCTTCCGTTGTTTAGCTAGAATTTGGTTGTCCATATTGGGCCTAATCTTGCTCCTACTGGAATCAATGGGACTTTTACAAATGACTTCAGAAGCAGAATCAAGCTCACATTCAAAATTTTCACCAGGATATTTATCATGTTTAGAAGTCTATTCTCCACTTGATGTTGACCTCAGAGATATAATTTTTAGTAGCATTAATGATACTGATATACTTGTATTAAGGGGAGAAAAGAATCCTCAACAGACAAAGAAGTTCTAGTTCCAAAAGAGAGAGAAGATTATTTGCCTTTCTGCTGAGGCATGATTCCTTTATGCAGAATTGCTTTCTCCTATGGCATTGCCTTCCTGTTCCAGTACTAAAGGAATATATAGAAAGTAGGGCAGAGAAGAGATATTAGTGTGCTAATACCATCAAGAAATTAACTCATGGAATCCTTCAAACTAGTGGTTTTCAGTCTGTGGTCCATGGACATCTGAGGGCCCATAGACTATATCTGAGATTTCCAAAGGAGTCCATACCATTTGAGACTTTTTCAAGGGTCTGCAAATGAAAAAAAGTAGAAAACCATTGCTTATGTTCTCAACAATTCCCTGTTACTCTAGGTGTGGAAAATGCGTCCTTCTCTGTTAAATGTACCATGTCTTTTACCATGTTAGCAATTTGCATATTTTGCAAAACTACTCTCTCTTTCTCACATGATTTTCTTTCCTTTGAACAGTTCGCAGGATCAACTGTGGATGGTACCAAGAGGGGGATGGGCGTGGATATCTCTCTCCTGAGCTGCCAGTATTTCCTAGCTCAGATCCTTGTTTCTATAGTGATGGGACCCATAACTTCAATAGTGGGCAGTGCTAATGGGGTGATGTATTTTGCCAGCCTCGTGTCTTTCATTGGCTGCTTGTTTTCTTCCCTCTGTGTCATATATGAGATTCCGGCTCCTGAAGACCTGGCTGAGGAACAGCAGCCACTGGTGCTGAGCGCATGAAATAAGTACAGCCCCCTGGAACATGCTGGCTGTGGTCATCAGCCAGCGGAGAGGGGCTGGCAGTGGGTGGGGAAGAGGCACAATCTGTATGAGGCACCGGACACTAATAAAAGCAGCAACTCCAACAAATGGCTGCTTCTGCCTCATTCTTACTGCTGCCAGCAGGGGCTGTGTGCCACGCATGGGAAGGCAGCCTGGAGGAGGTTCCTCTCTGTGGGTGTAGGCCCAGGGCTTTGTGCATATTGGGGGACACACCACAGCAGCATGGTAACACTGGAAAAAGCCAAAACCTATATGAGTGGTGTGTGTGTTGTGACTCCTGAGGCTGAGGGTGGTACCCCCTCCTTTTGCATGCCTCCTGCCATCAGGTTGGTCAAATGGCGAGAAGGCAAGGTTCATCACCTATCCATCTACAAGGTGGATAAAAAGCTGACTAGATCATCAGGTATTGCTCAACAGCTAGTTGGCAACTCGTAAAAAGTGCAGTGCCCTAGGGTTGGTGCTGGGGCAGATTTTGTTCAACATCTCCATTAATGATCTGGGGAAAGGAGAAGGTCGAGTAAGATAATGGTCTGTGCCAGCACTAAGAAAGTGCTTGGATGGAGGAGGAAAAAAGGCGTGAAATCATGCATTCTGGAAGCAGTAGAAGCTCCCCTGGTTTATATAGCTTTTGTACTTTCTCCTGACATGGAGTGAAGAGCCAAAAACATCCGGCTTCCAAGGCAGTGGGACGCGCAAACCCAGTGGTTCTCAACCACTGAGTTGGGACACATTACAGTGTCGCCACACAGCGGTAAGTATGCCAAAGAGAGCCAGGCAATGGCTGGATTTGGCCTGGGGGGCGGAGGGCTGGTGTGTTCTGTAGAGTCGTGATATGCCACCAAGCGTGTCTTGACCTGCAAAGCGTTGAGAATCACTGCGCTAGAAGAAATACCTCCTCAACCAGTGCAATGCCAGTTAAAGGTGAAAGAGCCAGGAACTGGGAGGAGTCAACCTCTCAGTGACAGACTCAAAGGCTATGTCTACACTAGCAATTTAGGTCGACTTAAGGCTGCTTAAGTCAACCTAAATTACTCCACGGCCACACCAGGCTTCCATTAAGTTGACTTAAGGGCGTCCTTAAGTCGACTTAATAACTACCGGCCGTTAGGTCGACTTGAGGTGTAAGTCGACCTTATTAAGTCAACCTAAAACCAATGTGGACGCCCTAGGTCGACTTAATTCCTTAAGTCGACCAAGGGCTGGGGGAAGGGAGCTGCAGCTTGGGGAGCCACAGCTCGGGGACAAGGGAGACCCCGGGTCTCCCCTGGACAAGGGAGCCACCAGGGCTCCACGGACAAGGGAGCCCTGGGGAAGAGAGTGGCTGGCACTCCCCAGACAGTCACCTCTACCTCCCAACCCCATCACCTCACTAAAGTTCCCTAATTCCCTGTTTCCCCCATCTTGGGCATCCACCCCTCAATCATCCGCCTCCAAAATCCCCTCCCCCCTTGCCTAAACACTCCTAGTGGCTGGATAGGGGGAGATCACTCGCCCTTTCTGAACAAAGAGAATGACCTGGCCACAAGGAGGCAGGAAGGGGTTTTGAAGAGAGAAATAGTCACACTTTGAATGGTTGGAGACTTTTTGCCAGAGAAACTCCATCATGAAACAAAGATTGGGCCCTTCCTGTGGAGGGGCAGACTGACTGGAAACTGTCACAGCTGAGTTTGAGTGGTGAGTTGAGAATAATTGTAGTAGTGATTTTAGGTCAGATTGAGAATTATCTTTTATTTGCTTGTAGTAACTCCTGAGTGACTGATTGTACATCGATTTGCTCTATACTCACTTAAAATCATGCTTTAATCAATAAACTAGCATTTATCTAAAGCTGTGTGGATTTCAGAGAGTATGAAGGGGCATAGGCCTAACTCAGGGCAAAAGTTATTTGCATGTCAGTTTCTTTGTTAAACTGACAGACCAGAGTAAGCCTGCAGTGAGGTGGGAAGGGTTCCAATCCCTGCAGGACAGATGTTCCCAGTGTGGCATCTGGGGGCTAGGGATGTTCACTGGGGGACCATCCCCTGAGTGGCTAGTGAGTGCCACTGCCTGGGACCAATTTCACACAGGAGGCTGGTGTGGACTAACCCAGGAATGGGGGTCTATCTAGCAAAGCAGGGTAAGTCAGGGTCCAAGAGTGGGTGATCAGGGAAGCACAGTAGCACACTAGACCAGGTTCCGGGAGGGGAACATCACAGCTGGGGAATGCCAATGTTACAGCTAATACTTTGTCATGGACGGGGGGGGGGGGGGGGGCCGAGGGTGTATGCTGAATTTCCCTGGGTCACTTGGTGACCCTGCTCAGTTCAGTCTTGAAGGAGGCAGAGATTTGACAAATTGGAGATATTCTTGGGTATTTTCTCTGAGTGCTCCATGTGTGCCCAAGTTTCCCCCATATCAAACAAGGAGTCCTGTGGCACTTTTGAAGACTCACAAGCTTATTGCATGAGCTTTCATGGGCATAATCCCACTTCGGCAGATGCATGAAATGGAAAAAAAAATAGCATGTTAGGTGTAAACATATAGATACAGAGAAGGGTGGGTCATGATGTTAATTCAAACAGATCCAGAGAGAGAGACCGCTAGCTTGATGCTCCTCATTGTTGGGATTTAATAGTAGCTATCACCAAAAATGTATCAATTTGCATAGGCAGAAGGAGTTGAATTAGTTCTCCCAAAATCTTCTGGCATCTTCTCCTATTATTACAGCATTTGGGACTATTCATGTTGGGTAACGGTATACAGCCCATCTGGTCTCAAGATTAGTTAATGAGAAGCTTTACCACCATAAACATTTGAAATAAGTGCATGACAAATACCCACCCTAACAGATTTTCCATTATTTTATAGAAAAGTACAATATTCTACAGTAATGGTCCACAGCAACCTTGTTATAATGATTAATTTTTCTATAAGGGAGAAGTAGCTTCCCCAAGACTGGATTACTGCAACTTGCTTTATGTGGGACAACCCCTTAAACTAATCCCAATAGGGTTACTTAAAGTATGAAATCTGGCAACCTGGTTATTAAAGCAATATTTCCTGATAGTCACACATGATATCTGTAGTCAATGCTAGCTGCCTCTTGGTTTTAAAGTAGTGATTAAAGTCCTTGTTTTGACATACACAGCCCTAACAGATTTGGGATTGTCCTAAATAAGAGCAAGGAGCAGGGAGAAAAACAAATCTACTATAGTTATGAGCAATGAAGTTGACTGAACAGGATGTCCCTGACAGGAGCTAGTGGGAAAGCATTTGCACTGAGGGACCCTCAGTGTTGAAAAGTTTTGCTTCCCTCATAGGTCAAATGTTCCAGACCTCTAATCATTTTTGTTGCCCTTCTCTAGACTTTCTCCAGTTTCTCCACATCCTTTTTTGAAATGAGGCGCCCAAAACTGGATACAGTACTCAAGTTGAGGCCTAATCAGTGTAGAGTGTAAAGTGGAAGAATCACGTCTTGTGTCTTGCTCACAATACTCCTGTTAATACACCCCAGAATTGTGTTTGCCTTTCTTGCAACAGTATTACACTGCTGACTCATATTTAGTATGTGGTCTACTATTACACCCAGATTCCTTTCTGCAGTACTCCTTCCCAGGCAGACATTGCCCATTTTGTATGTGTGCAAGGGGCTGTTCAACCCTAAGCAGAGTACTTGTCACTTATCTTTACTGAATTTCATTCTATTTATCTCAGACCATTTCACCAATTTGTTCAAATCATTTTGAATTGTGATCCTATCCTTCAAAGCACTTGCAACCCCTCCCTGCAAACTTTGTAAGTTTGCTCTCTATGCCATCATCTAAGTCATTGATAAAAATGTTGAACAAAACCAGACCCAAGGCAGATCCCTGCAGCACCCCACTCATTACATTCTTCCAGCCTGAATGTGAACCGTGGGTAACTACTCTCCGGGAGCGGTTATCCAACCAGTTTTTCACCCATCTTCTAGTAGCTCCACCTAGTTTGTACCTCCCCAGTTTATTAATGAGAATGTGATGTGAGACCATATTAATGCCTTACTAAAGTCTAGATATACCACATCTGCCGCTTCTCCTCTATCTATAAGGCTCGTTACCACATTATAGAAAATCATCAAGTTGGTTTGACATGATTTGTTTTTGACAAATCCATGCTGACTAGCCCTAAGCACCTTACTCTCTTCTAGATGTTTGCAAATCGACTCCTTAAATTATCTGTTCCATTATTTTTCCCGGAACAGAGGTTAAACTGACTGATCTATAATTCCCTGGATTGCTCTTATTTCCTTTTTGTAGATGGGCACTATATTTGCCCTTCTCCAGTCCTCTGGGACCTCACCCATCTCCCATGGTTTTTCAAAGATAATAGCTAATGGCTCAGATATCTCCTCAGTCAGCTCCTTGAGTACTCTGGGGTGCATATTATCAGGCCCAGTGACCTGGAGACGTCCAACATGTCCAAGTAACCTTTAACTTGCTCTTTCCCTATTTTGGCTTCTGACCCTGTCTCATTTCTATTGCCCTCCTCTACATCAGACATCCAATCTCCACCAACCTTCTCAGTGAAGACTGAAACAAAGAAATTATCTAGTTCCTCTCCCATTTCCACAATTTCATTTATTTTTTTTACCCTCTTTGTTGAGTAAGAATCCTACACTGTCCTTGGTTTTCCTTGTTTCTGATGTATTTGAAGAAAGTCTTTTTGTTACCCTTTATGCCTTCAGTAGTTTGATCCCTGTTTGTGCCTTAGCCTTTCGGATTTCTCTTCTACATTATTGTGTTATTTGTTTATAGTTCTTTGTAATTTGACCTAGCTTCCACTTTTTTGTAGGACTCTATTTTTAAATTATTGAAGATCTCCTGGTTAAGTCGAGGTGGCCTCTTGCCATACTTATCCTTCCTAAGCAGCGGAATGGAAAGAAAAAATGAAGCAGCTTCTAAAATTATTTCTGCATGGCAGGCTCAGTCAATTGCCCAATTCTATATCTACAAGACACAGGAGTCACTAATTGTACAGATTGTTACACAACAGAGTCTTTGAGTCATGAACACTTGCTTTTGAACCAAAAATGTTTTTTCCTTACACTCGGATGTCTTTCCAATGGGAAATCATTTCTGTAACAGAGAAAAGGTTCTTTAGACCTCCATATTTAACTTACATTACCCTGAGAGTTTACAAAAGTCTGAACATATGAAAAGATTTTGACAAGTGATGTCATTTACTGTGTGCCCAGCTCACTTTGACCTGCCATTAACTTATATAGTAGTTCCTTACACAGATGATTTGGAGATCTAACCCATACTTCAAATCACCATACAACTAACTGCTCTCCACTCCCTCCCCCCCCAAAAAAAACCCCAAACCCCCACACAAAGGTAGAAAACCCCCCATTGTGATGTGGGTTGTGTGAACTGAAAAGCAATTAAAAAACCCATCTCATTTCATTCTACTAATTGGACAGATTTCTTTAACAGATGTGTACATAAAGGTTAACAGAATTTTGAAAAATATGTATCAGTAACAGCCATGGAGTGTAAAGTACTGTATGAACTTCTAGCTGCTTCTATGTTGAAATCTTATTGCAGGCCTTTAAAAAAAAAATCTGATCTCCAAAAATCTCCCAATTCACATGCTTTTTACGCCATGCTATATTAGAGTGATGTAGCATTGTTTTAGGATAGAACTTTTATGATAACTGGGACTCAAAGGGGTGTCTCTCTTATACCAAAAGAAGTGTCTGATTCGATTTACATGCCTTGTCATAGCAAAGAAGCAAGTAAAAGCAGCAAAGAAGCAAAAAGAAGTAAAGTATTAACACAAAGCTCTGATTACAAGCATAGCAAAAATGAAAGTAAAGTTTTTTAAAATGTCGGCTAAACTTAAAAACAAAAATACAGAAAACCCTACAGTATTTTTGTAATTATTTCTACTCAGGAATCTGTGTGTAGCAAAATAATGCATTTCCTCTCAATCATACTTTAGAATGCTTTACGTTTTTACACCAGGTACCAGGAGTTCTTGAATACTTATCCCAGTTTTCTTTTAAATTCCTACTCCAACTTTTGAACAGTATAAAAATGCAACTTGCAGATTAGCCATATAACACCAAATAGTCAAGAACGAACAGCAATCTACTTTTCACTTCGTCAGCAGCTTACAGCACTGGTTTTGCCCATATTTCATTAAAAGTTTTATTTGCTTTTTTTTTTTTAAATAACAAATGAAAGCAGAACTCAAGTTTAAGTCACAGTTGTTGTAATAAACAAAGAGGAAGTTCAAACACTGACTAAAAAGAAAGGTGGATAATAAAAAAAAAAAAAATTCTCAGGAATAGACCAGTGCTCTGCATGTGTTCCATCACTATTTTAAATTCTGAAATGCAAGACACTCCCATTTAACTAAAAATCTATTTTAAATTTTGGTACCAATGGCTATAATCCCACTGCCAGCAACAGGAAAAACAAGTAGTATGAAACCTGGTACCAAAGGGGTAAATCCACAAAGTGAAGAATTTAGACACAAGTACAGAATACCTTCCTGAACTCAGGTCACTGCTTAGTATCAGTAACAGAATGCAGATGTCTGTTTTTTCTTGAAAGTATTAAAATCAGAATTCGCAAAAGGTCATTTTAACTGGCACAATAGGTCGCAACAGCTACAAGTTATACACTTCATAAATACATATACAGGAACTAGAAAATGCAAGAATGTGTGGTTAGCAGATGTCAGACAACTTTTGTTTTTCCCTTCATTCCGTATTGGGGTACCTTATAATCTTTTAAAGATGGCTTTTTGATCCAGTAGACTAAGATTTTATTTCACAATATCTTATGATGTACTGTATCAATAAGTAGCATAAAGCAGTTACAGTATTAACAAGGTGTGTATTAGGGGAAAGTCACTATTAAGCAATAGATCAATTTTTAATGGTCCAGACAATTTTTACTGAAGTTTCCTTCTATTGTTCAGCAAAAGAACTTCCCTCCAAAAATTACAGACAACCTAAGACTGCTTTTACTGTCTTGTACTTTAAAAAACAGGAAAATTGATTCTTTTTTAGATTTGCATTCTTAGAGACTTGACATGCCATGTCATGTCAAATGCATGTTTATGATCAGCTGAACCCTTCTTGGAAGGATGCCCATCTCAACTGCCTATTTGTGGTATTTGCATAAATATTCTTTAACAGTTTGAAAGTGAACAATGTGGAATGTACCAAGATACATGTCTTACACAGAGTGGTGGTAGCACTTATTTACCTGTTTAGGTTAATTTACTGGGTTTTGATGTCTAACTTTTCTGAAGAATCAGTATTCTATGTGTAAGTTAGAAAACTACAAAAGAAACCCACAAAAATAAAGATAGAAATCCCCATTATCTTTTAAAGTTCAAGTAAAGACATCTTCACAGGATCTCCTTTAGACAATGGCATACTGTTCATATAAAAGATCTCTTATTCTATAGAAGTCCTGGCAAAGACAACCTTCCAATCCAATGCGCCCTGTTTCAGTCTGAAACAAAAAGCATATTTCAATCCATTATCTTTACTGTGCGAGAGATACTTTGTATATCATTATCACAATGTGTTGCAAATATTCTAGATTGTTTTAAAAACATACTTACCCTACGAACAGCCACTAGGTTATTGCACACAAGTACCCCTCCTACAAATTCGGCTTGAATTCCTTCTCGCAGAAGAACTTGCTTAAAGTCAGACAGTCTTGGCTCATTCATGAAGACAGACTGATGTCCAAGAACCTTTCAATTAATAAAGTACAAAGAAAAAAATCTGCTAAATATTTTAGTTAAAACACTTTCATGAAACCTTTATTATAAAATACTTCAGGGTCTGATTGGAAGAAAATATTTCTATTTCTCCTTTGATAAGTTTAATGATTTTAGGAAGGCCTCCTCTCTAGCAACTCCTGATCTGTCCTGGAAACATGGACCTGTGAGCAGGGCATGGGAAACTGTGGTTTCCATTTCCAGTTCTGTGATCTTGGGAAAGTCAGCCAGGGAGTCTGACCTATGCCATATAAGAGAGCCCTATAAGGCCCTGTGTTTAGCCAAGGAAAGGTCTCCCCTGAATAGGCATTGTATGAACACCCCAGCTACCTTTGTACGATGCCCCACAAGCCCTGGGGCAGAGAATATGCTGGGAGTGGTGCCTCAACAATCAATACTCTGCTTCACAGTACAACTGAGAGAGGCTGCCATAATTTAGACAGCCATAAGTGCCTAACTAAGTTATGCTCCAAGGGATACAGAGGCCCTCACAGTACTGGTTTGGGATGATACAAAGACAGCTACGTAACTCCACCTGGGCTAAGAATTGCAGCACAAGACTTTACCCTTAATGTCTGGGCATCTCAGTTTTCTCCATTTTTTGAAAGAAGCTAATGATATCTATCCAACTATACAAAAGTTTCGAGGGCCATGGCTGATAAGTGCTATAAGAATTGCATTGTCTGAGCCTTTGTTCGGTGCATCTTTTTGAAATGATATTTGTGTATGTTTCTATCTTTAACCTACATACAATAAAGAAACATTTTTCACCACGTCAGAAGAAATTTAAGAGAAAATCCAAGGACAGATACCAACTGATTTCCAAAGCCATATATAGTAAGCGCACAGATCACATAATAAATCATTTATATTGCATCAGTACCTAGCAGCCTCCTCTGAGATCAGGGTCCCACTACGCTAGGCACTGTATATTACATAAAGAAAGACATTTTCTGCCTCATTCTAAACAAGGAAAGCAGCAGCTGCATAAAAACTGGAAAAATCACACTAAGATACCAATTTACAACATGAACAGTCTGATACTGGAGTCCTTTCTCAAGCAAAACTCCCGACTTCCTAGAAATCATCCCCACAAATATCAGACTCAAAGTAACAAAGCATATGGCCAAGGAAAGGTAAAACCCTTTTTACCTCATGTGGTGGTAGTGGTTCTAGAGTAGGAATGATCTCGCTTTCTTCACATACTTCCTTATCATCATCATCAAACAGGCTCTTCATGGCCTTCTGCTGTGCAATTGCACTGGAGTCAGAAGGCATATCCACTTGCATTTCCAAGTCTTCTCCATCTTCCCTCAGCTCTCCTTCTTCCAGAATGACACCTGTGTCCACTTTTGAAACCCGCATGTCCAGGACACCATCTATCCAAGCTAGTTCAGCATCTTTAGCTTTACAGAACTGAAGGGAGCTGACCAGAGAATCTTTTAACCTAACCTGAGTGGCACACAGACAAAAACTGTATTAAATTATTTACATAAGCAAACATGACTGCACATTTCAGAGGTTCTTGATACTAGTCTTTTTAAAATTTAACCATTTCCCCATCCATTGACACCATGCTGTTTGGCTCTATCATGCTCTTTAGAAGAAAAGAACACTAAGGCACAACACTACAGTAACAGAAAAGTACATGCAGTTTGCATCTCAACTAATTTGGAAAGCAGCAGAAAAAAACCCCATACAAATATTAGTGCTCTTTCTTTTAAAAATAAACAGATCAGTTTGTAGTTTGAGTGACAGCAAGATCTAGTCAGGGTTAATACGAGACTTTCATTGTAACTCTTTTTTTAACCTAAAATACTTCTCTGTAGGGGTGAAATTTTCCTTGATTTGTTTTGAGATGTTTAAAAATGTTCTTTTTGTTTTAATTATGGCAAGATTTTTTTTAGAAGCCACACAATGTGTCAATTTTGCATTTAAACAGCACTTACATAGCGCTTTATTAGTCACAATAGGAAAAGATTAAAAATGTAAAACTTAAGTGACTAAAACATCATTTTTAAGCACATTCAGCTGACATCTAAGTTTTTAACAGATTCCAGTAAAAACCTGCCTTCTTTGAGACATCACTATCCACAGTGGCATTGTATTCCCAGGCCCAGATACTGCTGTTGGGATCAAGTGTATGAAGGAGACTTGCAAAGGTTTCATTATAAACACACACCACAACCCTCCCAAAAATTATATTTGATATCTTCTTCATTTTCTGATGCCCCCATCTATTTCTTTTTGATATGTTATGCACTCTGTTAACCCAACAACAGAAATAGCAAAGTCATGAACTAGTGCTCTGCAGAGAGCAGAACATTTGTTTCATGACTGATTTTGAAATCTGAATTTCTTCGGAATTGGAATGGAACTTGAAAGTTTTAGTGTTCTCAGTCATAAAGGAAAATTCCAAAACAAACTTTATTTCACATCCATCAAAACATGTTCCCATTTTGACATTTTTTTATTATAAGAAGTTTTTTTCACAATGGAAAATCAGAATGTTTCATTCCAGAACACTTGAAATCAGACATTTTGATATTGTTAGAACATGAACCCTGTTCCTCCCCTACCCCCCAAAACTCCCCAAAAACCAACAAAAAAACCCAACACAATTTCTCTAACCAGCTCTTATATGTTCTCATTCATTGTTCATTCCCTCCAAATTGATCTGTGAACTCTTTTTCTTAAGTTAGTTGGGACAATTTATCTCTAGTCTCTGTCATTTTTTTACACGCGCACATATATTTCTCTCTGTTTTTAATAACATTGACTTGCTCCTACTTCACATGCATACTTTCAGTTAGTACTGAGTTAAGTGTCTCATGCTGCATTTATTTTGCATCCAAAACTCTTATAGCAGTTTCAGTAAGAATTTTGAATATACAAGGGATGCAGGACTGGAACTCCAATGCATACCTACATATATACAATCTGTTCAGCTGAGCAAGTTGAATGAGAAGCTTTCCTTTTGCACTTTCCATATTTAAGCAGGCAGTTATAATCAAACTTCTATTAATGTAGAGATCACATTTATACTACATATATAGTACATAAGCAATATCCACAAGATAATTGAATGTTTCCGTCTTTCCCCAGAAACAAGAATTGTCTTGCCTCACTTTGATTAGATGCAAGTGCTGATACTATTATCTTCCTTCCCTCCCAAAAGGCAAAGCCAAATAATGACAATCTGATCAATGTAGCTCTCTCACAGCCCTCAGTACTCATACAATTGACAAATTCCACCACCTTACCTGATAGATGTGAGTCTCACTGGTTGCATCTACAGTTTCATGCAGTTTGGGCATATAAACTTTAATATCTTTCCCACCAAAAGCTCTGCAAGACTCTGAAAGGTCCTGGCTGGCCTCAGGTGGTCCATGAACAATGATCAACTGTCGTGGCTTCATCTGGTTAATTATTTTTTTAATGGAATCACCATCTGAGCGTCCTTCATAGTCTATATATGTAACTCTGGCTCTAGTTTGATTTAAAAAGAAAACAATTCTTAATTCTTTATCTCCTAAATTTATGAGAGAATAATGATGTTATCTTATTGTTATAAGACTTGCTCTTCCCTCACCCATTCCCACTCCTGATCTACAACACATCATGTATAAAAGCAGACTCAGCTCTTCAGAGTAGGAACCCTGAATCAGATTCTGTGCCACCCCTCCAGGAGAAGCAGCACAAAAGGTGCAGCTCACAGAAAGCTTTAATCCATTTTGTGCCTTCGTGACTCCAAAACAGGCCCCAGCCTAGTTTAGGTAGCCCAAGGAAGTGGGGCTGCTGTAAGTTACAAAAGCCTCCTACATGTTCCTTACAGCATAAGCTAGAGTAGCAGTAGTTATGTGCACTATGTCCCACAAAATGCCAGAGACTGCAAGAAGAGGATATGGAGAAGGCTAGTCGGGCCACCAATGGCAGCCCAATGACGTGCCTGTTCCAGTGGCATTTGCCCCCTTTCAGCCACCCAAGTGCCATAGAGGTGCCAGCAGGACGGGGTGAAGGACATCTGCGTCTTTTTATCTGTGCTGCAAGGCACCTAGCATCATAATGATTTAATGCTACACTGATGGAGGTTTCTTTCAATTAGTTTCCTGTACAAAAAGAGGATCTACTTGGTAATACTTGAAATACATGTAGCTATTTCAATGACTTTCTGCTCTTTTTCATAACTTAAAAAAAAAACGCACAACAACAAATTATCTTACAGTTCTCCAGAAAAATCTGCCTCTGGGTTTATTAAAAAAAAGAAGAAAAAAAGAGAAAGAGAGAGAGACACACACCATGCCATCATGAAGTTTCACGTTGAAATTTGGGGGGTGGGGGGGGAGGGAGAGAGCAGAGAGGAGAACAAAACCTGTATGCAACTACATACTGTTTCCATCAGCCATTTCAACTGTAAATTTTTGTCACAGTGCCCTCCAGCTGCAAGCTTATCAAAAAACACAAACCTCACTCACTTTATTTCCATTGATTCTGTTGCTGAAATACATTTGGTAGGAACATCTGATAAATCCTGGTCCATAGGCTCATCTCCATTTGTCAGACCAGACTCTAATTTGCTCTTTTCTTCTTCAGTTGCTTGAAGTTCTGGAACTAGGAAATCCTCTGGCCTAATAATGGATTTTTTAAAATTAGTAGTATTAAATAGCACCATGGTACTAGATGCTGTACAAACAATATTTATTACTACACTACACATCATCAAGTTGCCTTACAATTAAAAGCATATAAATTCATCAGAAACCCTTTTAAGATCCATGTAACTAAATACAGCTCATCTGGAATGGAATATTGTTAAGCATATTTCTTCCAGATTAATATCTTTTAGATATTTCAATTTCTGACATTTAAAATTAGCGTAACATTCTGCAAGATTCTCTTTTTTTAGTAGGAGTTTCTTAAAGGGCAAATAGAAACTGCTATCTTCAAGGAAAGATATTTTCCCCTCCTTTTCATTTTAAAGTTTACAAATCAAACTGTGTAATTTAAACAAAAATCAGGTTCACATTTAATAGAAAAGAATGTAATCTCTACCCTCTTCTAGGATTAAGAAAATGTCTAAAAAGGCAGCATGATCTAAACTGATTGAGCATGAGGAAAGTAGGAACTTCTTAATTTCAGTTACTAATTCTATCACTAATTTTTCTGTGAGGTCTACAGCAAGTTGTCTTATTTTTTGGTCTCAGGTATCCTTTGTCTAAAGTGGGAATAATGCTATTTCACAGGGGTGTAGCAAATGCCTTTAAAGGAAAATACTATGCAAGTAAATATTACTACTGTTTCCCCACATACTTAATAATCTCCCCATATTCATCCCATTTAATTCTTTCTTCTGGAGCTGGAAACATTGGATAAGACTTCTTGGCCTGTTTGAAGAAGCTTCCTTTCCGGCTACCTTCACCTTTCATCATCAAATCATGTTTAGTTTTATGCACTGATGGCTGATCAATATCCTCTTCAACATCACTCTCATCACTGGAATCAATATCTGCTCTGAAATGTCACCAAAAATGCATTTTAAAGTTATTTCTCTAAGTTTCCTTTTACATGCATGTGTGTGCACAACACACACAGAGATAAATTTTACACTACCTATCACCAAGCATTTGCTGGCCATTGCCTGCACTCAGACTGACACAGTGCCTAACTTTACAATTAATGAACATTTAGAAAAATTTAAAATCCATTATTGCTGGACTTCAAAAAGGAATTACCAACTCGAGAAAGAACTTGTGATGGTGGACAAAATCAGCTGAAAGTGGTCCATTAAAACAGAACACTATAGCTGACTAATGAATGATCTGACATATTTTCACCTACAGAAGCTACAATTTTCAGTTATTTCCAAAAGGTAAGTGAGGTATCATATTGGTTACTCAGAGACTGTCTTTGGCATTAAGAGCACACTGCATTAATAGGAAATATACTTACTCTTTGGACTGTTCTAACTTTTTTGCTGCTTCTTTCTTTAGTTTTTCCTTCTCTAAGTATTCCTCAAGTTCCTTCCCTTCAAGTTTGACACGTTTTCTCAACTAAAAAGAAAAAAGCAGGTGTGTGCTTAAGAATATAAAAGGAGAGGGAAAATTATATTAAAGTAAACAGCTATAAAAAAACTGCAACCTTTGTTTGGAAGTTTTAATACTTCTACGGCACTGATTAAAAACTTTTACCCAGTCATAATCAATATCAGGAAACCCAAGTGATTAAGGCTACATTCTGTCACTCACATTCAGTTTGAGTAGTAACTTACTCTAAAATGGAAATAAAATCCCTAGTACCCTTAAAATTGAGCGACTATTTGTATTAATATGAGATTAACATTAAAATAGTCATCTTAAAACTGTATTAAAAATCAACTCATTCACTTTACAAAACTCTTCAACTGAAACTGTTCTTTATTTTTCAACAGTGGGGGAATTACTTTTTTCCTGCTTTCATTAACTGAATAGGGCAAAATTCACTCTCTTTACCTCCCCATAACATGCAGTGTGGGTATTTTGCTTTACCTACCTGTGTGATTCAAAAACAAGAGCAGAATGACGAAGTTTAATATTACTATAGGAAACAGTGGCAAATTTAGCTCTGACTTTAAAGAAGGCATACCACAGTAAAAGATATCATACATAATGAAATCTGATCCTATGATTTTATGAAATTATAAAAGAAAGCTGTAGAATCCGCATGGGAATTGCTAAAGAACCCCTTTAAAGTTACAGATGTACACACTCCCATACACACCATATTTGGCAGGGGGAATCAGGTGCATTATGGAAAACGATTGAAGTTAGTTGTACAAATCAACTATTTTATTTATTTATTTACCTTTTATTTTCCACCCTTCATTTCATTTTCATAAATGAAAATGGAAGTAATTTTTGGGTACAAATAAGCTACTGTACATTGCCATTTAAGAGCCAGTGGGAAACTGTTTACCCAGGAATGGGTATGTGCTTGGATGGATGTGAAAACAGATGTGCTTCTGTGATGCCAAAAGGTATATTTCAGCAGTTTCCATGCTTATGCTAAAGATTTCTTAAGCTTGCCCTTCAGCTAATATTTTATAATTCCCTATCATAAAATCTACTTTAGATCTTATTCTTGTTTGGCAATTCGAAACTATACCTACAGTTTTGCACATCAAGAAACAAGTGGCTTAAAATTTCTCTCAGCAACTAGACAAAATTTTCAATAGTAAAAACGAAGAAGCTAGGTTGTGCATGCACTGTCACAGTTGGTAAACATCAGAAAATTTGAGTTGTAACATATTTCCTTACCTCTATATCTATAACTTTTTCAGAAGGGTTATCTATAAGGAATCGGGCTAGTGTCCCAGGTGTGGTTCTATAAGTTAAAATTACAGAGTTTTTAGAATCCTGACACCATTGTATAAAGAGATCTCTTGAAAACCCACATTCCAAATCAGGTTGGCTGGCAAGCACGACTTTTGGGCTAGGCACTCGAGCCAGGTCAGAAAGACCATGGCATAAGGAGAGATGGCGGAATTGAAATGGATTGTTCCTCTTGTCTTCGAAACACCTCATCAGTTTGTCACTCATCCACTCAACCTAAGGGTGGCGTTGGAAAAAAGTGTCAAGACATCTGTAGGATTTACATGGTACTTTGTAATCACTAAAACCAATATACAAACTATAATTGTACCTGACAACATTAAAAAATGCTCTTCTAGAGACTCTCAAAGTTGATGAGTGCAGCATGCACACACATCAAATCAGTCTCTTTACCAAGACTATCACATATCCTGTATATAAATTAAATATTTTTAAAGTTTTCCTTTAAAACCTGCAACACCCACAACCTATGTTAACAGATCATGTGGTACAAAGAAAATAGATTTCCATATCTAACAAGTCATGCCACATTGGCAGTATTCTGGTTGTATGTTACTTGATGGAGAGAATTTAGATCATAAGTGCCTGCTCTGGAATAAGGAAGTCAGACCAATAACACAGGATATTTAAACAGAACTACAAGTTTCCTGGATAAGCCTATTGTTATCAAGCACTATTAAGAATAAAATAAATAGTCCCTTCATATCTGTATTTTAGTAACAGAACACACCTGTGATTTAGAAAACTCCACTACATTGTAGCTGACATTATTTAAAAGAGCTAAAGAGTAGACTCCTAATCCTGCATCTTTTGTTCTCCAAATCTGATCAAGAAGTTGGGCAAGTTCCAGAACTCTGCCTGCTGTATCCACGGCTATTAACACATTTCCATCACCACGTAATGTTTCCAAGACATTGGCTAGAGTAGGATGGGAGAGGAGAAATGAAAAAATAAAATAAAGTAGCTGCACATGAACCACAATTAGAAGAGGAGATGATGTTTGGCAAAGAAAATACAAATCTATCAGGGTAAAACTAAACTCAAAGACTAAATGAAGATAAGCAGTACTGATTATCTCGGCTTCAAACAGATATTGATGCAAATTCCCACTGATATCAGTGGAAGCTGTGCACCTCCTGCAAATCTTTGAAAGGCTCAGCATTAATATTTAATAGTAATTTTTTTTTACTCCATTTAATTTTTTTTTAAACGAGGAAAAAGAATTATTGAAATTTACTTCCTTATCTCATAAGAACAGATCAGCTCAGGCTAGATCAAAACATTAAGTTTTTGGATCAATGTTAGAAAGCATGACAATCACTTTTTATTTTAAAATATGTTTATTCACAGGATCACTATAGTGTCAGAAAAAGAATTAAAAATAAGTCAAACTTAATTTTCATGTATACCACATTTGTAGTAGAAGCAAAGAATTTATAACAGTTAAAACACTGATATTCTCCATTACTACCGCTTGAATGGATCTGGCAAAATACATACTTAACAGTTGTTCATCTCTTTGCTTCCGTCTGGGCTGTACATAAGTAGCATTAAAGGAATCTGTGATAAGCAGCGAAGGCCTGCTCAACATTTCCAGAGAACATCCGTTTAAATGGCTGAAGAAAAAAGTTAGGCCAAACAAGTTCAGTTTTTGCATTTCTATTAGCAAGGCAAAAAAAGAGTCAAAAACTAGTTTTCAATGTGCAGATTTGGCATTTCCCATTATTTGGCAAATTTTCAAAGAGTCTCACTCTGTGTGCGCGCGCGCGCGCTCCTTCTTTTAAAGGAGCTCAAACACTTCCTCAGTTATCTAAATATAAATCTTTACTTCCTAATATTTTAAGCACCAAGTCACCTATGTATTTCCCCCCCATTTTCTAAGAAATGTCTGTCCCATTTATTCATTATTTCTTTCTTTTTGAGACCAGCTGTGAATGTTCCTGCAAGCAAAAATTGCCCTGCAGCCACATTTTGACCAAAGGAGAAAATGAATACTATAACTGCCACCAATGTAAATTTAAGATTCAAACCTCCCCACCTCCCACACACAAAAACAAAAAAGGACATGCAAACTACATACTGAAGCCTTTGGTATCTGCATTTTTTACCTCGGTAACAACTATGCAACATTTTATGTTTCTCCCCACTCCACCACACCCCACCAAGTTGATTACAACGTGGACCATATATTGGCATCCAGGAGCTAATTCACATGGCTGTTTTTCCCCATTAAAAGAGAGAGTTATTTATCACTGTCTCATTCTTAGAGGATTGCTTCTTTTTGTTTTATTAAAATGAGACACCATTTATTTTTATTCTCTCTTTTCAACTATAAAGAATTCCCCACCCCCCTACCCAAGTTCTAGCATTGGACATTTGCTCCTTCAAAACTTACAATTAAATTGAAAGCAGGATTTGATAAAGAGAAAACAGACTTTACTGCTCTGTTGTATATAGCCACTATTAAAACCAGCTATATGATTTAAAATGAAGATGGCAATCTTAATGTTTCATGCCAATGCAAGGTTGCCTCCATAAATATTTATCAGGCACTGTTAAATTTTGTAGCAAAAGTAACTGCAACTAGGAAAAAAATGATTTGCTGTATTGTACATACATCTCCCTTTTGTGGTTGAAATCGACAGCATAAACAATTTCTTCTTCTCCATCTTTGACAATCTTCCAAATTGTGCCGCCTATCATATGACCAGCTGGCAATGGTGTTATAGAAAGACCATGCCCTTTCCCTACAAGAACAATATTATACCTCTCAATATTTCAGCTATAGTAAGTGTATTACAATACATCATTCCCAACCACAAGGCAGTTTGAAATAAATCACTAATCCCAAGTTACTATGGAGAGAGGGAATAACTCTCTGTTAGGGAGCCCAGAAATCAGCATTCCTTCTAGCCTGACTACTAACAACTTTGTAAGGTTCCAGTATTTCCCATGATTAGAGATTCTCCCCACTCAAGCTCCAGAAAATTGAGAGCAAGGAAAGCCACACCAACCACTGGTTAAGTTAGTTCCAGCAGTACTATAATGCCTTTGAAATAAGGTGGGAAAAAAATGCACAATTGGTGCCACTTTTAGCCAGTTATTCTATGAAAATAACATTCAAACCACACTGGTGAAATGTAGCCACCTCTCAGGTAAGAAGTGGCTGAATTTTAACCATACAGCAATATTCCAGAGCTAACAGCAAGTGAACAGCATACTTTAAATAATTATAGTTTGTAGGAAATTACACAAGACACATGTAGTTATGCAGACTAGAAGTCAGTCAAACCACCAGGACACACACTTATCGCTTATGAAAAGTCAGGAAATTTGTTTCTAATGTGCTGCCATAGTATAAAAAATATTCCAGTTATCTGTATGGAAAAGCTCTTAAAAGTGATGACAGCACACAAGTGTCGTCATGCAGCAGTAGAGGGAAAGATGGAGCATAATTTGGCCTCTAACCAGCACAAACATTTTCATCTTAGAATCTTCCAGCGTGCACTCTCTGAACTCATTTACTTTACAAATAAGACAAGTCAGGGAACCCAGTTATAAGACAATTCAAACTTTGTGTCTTCTCATTATTTTATTTTAGTGTGTACAGGACTTAACTTTGTCCCCAGAAATGAGTTAATGCCTTAGATTACTATCATTTGAGCAGAAATCTCCAACACTTCTGTGCATCCCCTGAAGAACTTGCTTTTCTGTTTCTAATTTGTGCTCCTTTTCACTTAGGAGAAAATATTTAAGCTGCTTTCAATGTTGCCTTAATTAGACAGAAACAGGATGTATTTCAGAGATATGGCTAGTATCTGAAAAATGAAGCATAGAAGATGAGTGTCAAATTCTCTGTGGTATAACCCTCATTAACTTTAATGGGAGTGGGGCCCTTTTGAGATGTAATCACTGAGGCAAATCCTCAGCTGGTGGTGAAGTTAAAACAACTTACATCAATTATTTCAAACAGTAAATGAGTGGATTTACACCTCCAGGGTGCTATTGATCCACTTTCCAGTGGGTCACAGAATCTATGCCAAGTACTCTCTTCCAAAAAGCAAACTTCAGAAAATGCACAGCAAATCCAATGCAAGACAAGTTATTATTGCATCTTTTGCTCTATTTTTACCTTTCAAGTTCACAATCTGAGAGAACTTTAGTTGCTGTATTTTGTCAAAAGCTGCATCTACATCATCCAATGTGAAGAGAGTGAAATCTTCTGTATTGTGGCGAGACTAACACAAAAAGGAAGACATATTCAAAATCTCAGAATCATCATCAATGAAACAGTTTAATAAATTTTAAATGTGAAAATATGAAGTAAAATTTACCTGATAGAGATCATACATAAACATCTGGCCCATTTTATATACAGGAATGGTTGCATAAATAGCACAGTTTAAACCCATTTTTCCAACTGCATATGGGAGAGCACCAAGATGTAGAGGATCAGGGTGAGAAAGTAGCACTGCATCAACCTGGTGTACATATCTAGGATGGAAAAAGAAATAGATATATAAAAATTACTAGAAAAAAAAAAAAAAGACACTTTTTGTGGTAACATCAGGTACAAAGCTGAAATGCCAAGCAGAAAAGAAATTACTCCGTTTTTCTCCAACAGAATGGAGACTTCAAACAAAGGTAAGTTTTAATTGCTGTTATAAAAGTAAAGATTAAGAAAAAAAATTTCAGTAGCTCTTAAGTGACTTAGGAGTCTAAGTGCCTAAGTCACTTTTGAAAACGTGACTTATGAGCCCCAGGCACTTATAGTAAACTTCTAAAAAGTGCCTAATTTCCTGATTTGGCAAATTCCAGACTCACAGGCACTGCATTACTACTACAGTATTTGAGACAAGGGATAAATAGTAAGGTAAGGTTTAAAATATTTTCTTCATATTGAAATACCTTGAATGCAATCTTCTAACAGATCTAGTATGCAATTTTCCTTGGTTTTTCACAAAACTAGTTTTCTAGTTTTCTTTGAAAATGCTACACACTTAATTATCTATATAACTAAACCACAGTTGTATATATGCACGGCAGGACGTGGACGCAGCTCCTGCGCGCGCATATAACTGATACAGCTATGCGCGCGCAGCAGCTGAATCCACGTCCATGCCGTGCATAAGCCTGTGGATTAGATAGCTCGCGCGCACGGCTGCCCTCCCGCCCACCCAGCGGCTCTCTTACACGAATTCCCGCCCAGCGGCTCTCTGCACGAATCAGCGTCGCCTGTTGCTGCCTGGCTGCTGACTCACTGATTGGCCCGGTGACGCAGCCGGCAATGAGCCCGCCCATTCAATTTGCGATTCTTTAGAGAATCGGGGGTTTACTGGTTTATGACTGTTGGGTTGGCTCTGGAACATGGAAACTTTGAGCTGTATTTTCTTTCTCCTGCAGAATGACTAGGCATGGTTAGTGCTTATATGAATTAAAATCATAAATGAATAAAAGATTATATGACTTAATACCTTTGCTACTTAACTGAATGGCTCATACTATCAAAAGGGATTAAGAAACATTACATGTAGTAATTGTGAAGTTAAATTAGCCCAGGACCCAAAGGCCTAAATCTACAGCCTATACTCACTTGAATAGTCCCACTAAAAAATAAAAACAAAAACAGGAATAAAGGCTGCAGAAACAATTCCCAAATCTGTAAAAAGTCAAATTAAAAATACCTATTTAAAGAAAGAGGAAGATCAAATTTAGTTATGTCAAACAGCAAACCAGTGGATCTTTTTTTTTTTTTTTTTTTTAAAAAGTAAAGGGATTGGTTCTTTGACCTACTGGCTAAATCTTTTATTAAAATAAAAACATACAGAGTAAACATCAGACAAGTGAAAAAAATCTATTAGCTGAAATGTTAACAGCAAGTACACTGCACATATCTGAGTAGCACATGTAGCAAGAATGCCCTTTTCTCAAGAACAACTGTTTATTTCAAGAAACTTTTTTCAAAACTTTAAAGACTATACTGCACTTATTATATCATAATGTGTATTTCAGGAGTGTCAAATTCATTTGCTATTGTGGGCCAGATTTGACTTAAATATACTTCAAGTGGGCCATATATACCATAAATCAAAAATACTAGGGCATTCACGCAGCATCATGGAGCGCTGTGTATGCAAGACTGCGCTCTGCGATACCACTCCCTCTCTCTCTCTGTTAGGGAGAGAGTATGGTCTCATGGGGTGCAGTCTCGCATACCCAGTGCTCTGCAATGTTGCAAGACCTGAAACTCCCATGGCATCGCAGAGCGCTGGGTATGTGAGACCTCTCTTCTCTCTCTGAGAGAAAGTATGGTCCCGCATAGCACAGTCACTAGCTGTATGGAAGAGGTTCATGGGCTGCATCCAGCCTGTGGGCCACATGACACCCCTGGTGTAATTGAATAAGATTTTTTGACAATGCTAAGAATAGTGACTAAAACTGGCACTGCGAGGTTCTTATGTTCTCTCAGGAACTTCCATATTTAGGCCCCTATCTTGTAATCACAAGGAGTACAGAATGACCCCTCTGCACATGTAGAGTGGCACCACTGAATTAAATGGAGCAAGAGTGCAAGAGCCCACCTATATGCATTTGTTGCAAAACTGACATCTAACTTGCTAAGTTTAAAACAAAGATTTTTTTTTTTTCTAATTGACAGCCCATATACCAGATATTAGGCGAAAGTGAAATTGTTTTCTTTCTGGCTTATGCATCATCAATAGTAAGATTAGACTATTTGTACTTAAGTTACTTCTATTGAAAATACAAATGCCACAATGAAGACAAGCTGAGTATCTCATAGCAGTATTTATTGGATCTGCAGAGCTATTAGATGTAAAGAGCATATTTTTGTAATTAATGCAAGTTGACATAACTCACAATATATACACAAAACATATGTTTAGTAAAAAGCTTTTAGAAGAATCATTTCTCCCATAATGTATGCAATTATAAACAGAAAAAATTTGGATTTTTATTCTAAATCGTGAATGTAAAATATAGTCATGCTATAAAACAAGCAGTAATGAGAAATGTATTTTCAGAACTTTTTTTAAACAGAAACAAAAAGGATAAGCAATACTTACTTCCTTAGAGAATCAATGATATCCATTGAAAAATTCTCATCCCAGCCACAATCCAATAAAAACCGAAACTCGTCTACCTGCAGCAAATAGCAGAGAGCAGATTCCTCCTGCACTCCTGAGAGTGTAGTCAACTTGATAATGGATGTCATTTTTTCTATCCAAATGTCTGCTTTCCAAAACAACTATTTTAAAAAGAAAAAAAAATTAAAAACTAATACAAAATAAAAGCTTAGATGTTTAAACCAACCATTATTTTATCATTTGTGTGAACATATGCAAATAATTTCTATTATTAGATACTGCTCCTAGTTATCGATTACCAGAAATTCTGACACTATTATTTGAACTGACAGTTAGGAAGCTTTTTCTAATGTCCAGCCTAAAACTTCCTTGCTACAATTTAAGCCCACTGCTTCTTGTCCTACCCTCAGAGGTTATGGAGAACAATTCTATTCTCATCCATCCTTTTATATACATGAAAACACATGTCCCCTCTCTGTGTTCCTTTCTCCAGACTAAACAAACCCAGTTTTTTAAATCTTTCCTCATACATGATGTTTTCAAGCTCTTGAATAATTTTTGTTGCTTTCTTCTGGACTTTCTCCAATTTATCCATATCTTTCTTGAAATGTGGTGCCCAAAACCAGACATAATAACCAGTATGGAGTAGAGTGAAAGAATTCTTTCATCTTGCTTATAACACACCTGCTAATACATTTCAGAATGATGTTTGCTTTTTTTTTTTTTTTTTTGCAACAGTTTTACACTGTTGACTCATTTTTCAGCTTATGGTCTACAACAGGGGTCAGCAAACTTTGCCGGCCCCTGTGCCAGCCCCGCCCACCGCACCCTCAGCAGGTGCCAGGGATGGGGCCAAAAGGGGTGGGGCCAAGCTTTAAGTGCCCTGCTGGCCAGGGCCAGGGCCTGCATCAGCCAGCAGGGGACCTCTAGTTCCCCGCCCCGGGGCCAGCTCCTGTCCGCAGGGGTGGCGCGGGGATGATGGCCCCGACCCCTGCTGGACAGCAGGAGGGGAGCGGAGCGGGTCACACTGCATCGCCCCGGCCCACCCACAGCCGCACCGCTGCCGGTAGGGTAGAGCTAGCCCCAGCCATGGATGGCAAGAGGGCGAGTCGGCTTGGCCCACCTGGAGCTGCCGCTGCTGGTGGGAGCCAGGGCCAGGAACTGGAGGCCACCCGCCGGCAACGGCGACTCTGGCCGAGCCGAGCCAACCCACCCTCTTGCCGGCCATAGCCAGGGCTGGCTCTACCCTACCGGCAGCGGTGCGACTCTGGGCGGGCCGGGGTGACGTGACCCGCTCCCCTCCCCTCTTGCCGTCCAGCAGGGGGTGGGGCCAGCAGGGGCCCCCAGCCACGCGCCGCAGTTGCTGGCCACACTGTTTGTGGGGCCAGCGGGGGAGCCTAAGCAGCGCCGCATGCCATAGAATCATAGAATAATAGGGATGGAAGGGACCTCACGAGGTCATCTAGTCCAACCCCCTGCTAAGAAGCAGGACCACTCCCACTAAATCACCCCAGCCAGGGTTTTGTCTAACCGGGCCTTAAAAATCTCCACAGATGGAGATTCCACCACCTCCTTATGTAGCCCATTCCAATGCTTCACCACCCTCCTAGTGAGAAAGTTTTTCCTAATATCCAACTTGGACCGCCCCAGCTGTAATTTGAAACCATTGCTCCTCGTTCTGTCCTCAGTTACCATCAAGAACAGCCTAGCTCCCTCCTCTTTGGAGCACCCCTTCAAGTAGTTGAAGGTTGCTATCAAATCTCCCCTCTTCTCTTCTGTAGACTAAATAAGCCTAGTTCCTTCAGTCTCTCCTCATAAGTGCTGCTCAGGCACACATGCTGGGGGTTGCTGACCCCTGGTTTACAATAACCTCCAGATCCCTTTCCACAGTACTCCTTCCTAGGCACTTGTTTCCCATTTCATGTGTATGCAGTTGACTGTTCCTACCTAAGTAGAGTATTTTGCATTTGTCCGTACTGAATGCCATGTAACAGTGTAGACTTTTGACTTTTTTCAACAGCACTGTAGTGTAGACCAGACCTAACTCTTTCAAACTGTTTTTCTTCTTAGATTTGTTTCCCATGGGCAATTAGCTACCAACTCTCACAATTTGCCAAGGTTTTCTTGAAATTAGTTACCTTTATTCTGTTTTTTCCCTCCCACCATTCCTTTGACTCAAACTCTGGCACTTCATGATGATCACTACAATCATGCAGTATTTTAAATATAACACTCAAAAAGTTACTAATAAAATAATGAGTGATTTTAGCCTCCTTTGTCTGAAAAGCAGGCATGTTTAGGCTCGAGAAAAGAAAACTGAGAGGGAACCTGGTAACAGTCCTCAAATACGTTTAAGGACCATTATTAAGAAAACCGGGGCCATCCCTGGGGAGTGGAGCCCAGGGCCAGTCAGCCTGGGGGGGCCCCCGCCCCTCCTCACACTGCAGGGGAGGACGGGAGGGCTGGCCCATTCTGCCACCCTCCCCCCCGCAGGAGCCGGCCCTGGACTAGGCAGCAGGAGCTGGCAGGAAGGGGGAGGCAGAGGTTGGGCTCCGCTCTCCTGCTCTGCCCCTGGGCAGTTGCTCCACCCTGGGGGTGCCCTGCCCTTTGCGGTAAGCCAGTGGAGTGAGGGAAGTGGACTGTAAGGTAGTGGGCAGGTAGTGTGTGGGCCCTGCACAACCATGGGGCTCGGGGTGATTGCCCCGCTCACCCCCCCCTCCAAAGGACAATCCCAAAGAGATACTCTGCAGCTCTCCAAGTCCTCTGAAGACAGCACAAGAAGAGAACAAGGCTGGAAACTAGATTTTTTTCTAACCATTACAGTCAGTAAGTTCTCTTCCATCCTCAGAGGATTTAGAAAACAGGGTGGATAAATACCCAGCAGATACGGTCTGGTTTACTTCGCTTAGTGGCAAAGGCTGGAGTAAGTGACCTCTCAAGGCCCCATGTCTATGATGCTGGGCCTCCCACGAGCACGAAGTTGGAGTCTCTCTCTACCGAGGTGACATGACACTGCTAGCAGGCCCTACGCTCCCACAGACTTGGCACAAGGGTTCTTCATGCTGGGGACCTGCCTCCACCCCAGGCTCACTCCGCGGGGCGAACAGACGGTCACTCCCGCCTCCTTCTAGCGGTGCGAGGGTGGGGGTCCTCTACAGACGGCCCTGCCCCCAGGCTTCGTCCTGCCCAGTCTGCAGCTCCCGGCAACCCGGGGAGGAAGTTCCCGGACAAAGACATCCCGGGGGAGGAGACGCGCCTCTCTCGCTGACGCCGGGAGCGCGGCGGGAAGCTCCCCCAGGCCGACCAGCCCGGCTCCCCAGGCCTCACGCACGGCGGCGAGGAGTTTCCCTTGCCCACCACAGGCCGGTCTGGAGCCCGCTGGAGACTCAGGTGGAGCGAGGCGCCCAGCACCTACCTCACCAGCAGCTCCCTAAACCCCGCAGAGACAGGAGAAGGGGAGCCCCACTGCCCTCAGCCAGAACCCGCCTCCGCCGCAGCCGCTGCCATTTTGAACGGGGGGGGAGAGGGGAAGAGAGCGGGAGAAGAAAGTGAAAGGGGAATGTTGGACCGTACCACCTGGTGCAGTCCGGGGGAGTACGGCACGGATTTGGGCACCCAGGCCTTGCGGCCTCACACCAGCTGGTTACAGGAGCCGGGCTATAGAGACTCACAAGGGCGGCGGGGTGGAACTCGAAAATAAACGGGCAGAGGGAATGTTGTCGTCCCCTCCTGAAAAGCAGAGAATGGTCTCTCCCGGCTGGTTGGGGGCGGGTCAGAGCACGCAGCCGTGCTAGCCCCTCCCCCAGGTGCCCTTGTCTCGGGCGGCCCAGAGGATCGCCCAGGACAGGCCGCGGTTGGGCCGCCGGGAGGTGAGCGGTGGGACCTGGCTGCGTATTTGTGGGTGGCTGAACGTTTGCCTAGTGCCGGCCGCGTCGCCTTCCCGGCCGGGAACAGGGCTGCGGGCCCGGGCCTTGGTTGATACCGTCGGCGGGGGAGGGGAAGGGAGACGCGCTCTCCGGGCGGCGCTACTCCTGTCGTACACTAGGCCCGGATGAAATGGTGGCTCTCGTCCCGTCGTCCTTTATAAGGGAGAGCAGCACGGGGGTCTGGCTCGTGCTAGGCGCTGTACAAACTCCGAGCAGCCATGGCCCCTCCTGGGAAGGAGTGGGTGCAAGCAGTCACTGGAAGCGCGGCTGTTAATTTCGGGATAGGATTGCGTCACGGAGCTGTGATTTCCAGGGACTGCTTCAGCCTTGGGGCCAGCAGGAGCCCAAGGGTGGGGTGGACCCGGAGCTCCCTCCTGCTGCCGGCGGCGAGGGGACCTGGAGCTCCCGGCTGGTGGTGGGGGAAGGATCTAGAGCGCCCTGTCGCTCCGGGTGGCGGGGACTCCCGCAGTCCTGGGAGTTAAGGGGGCAGCGGGGGAGCCCTTAGCCCTTACAGAGCTCCATGTTTCTGCAGGTAGCAGGAAGACCCCCACAGTTTCTAGGCTTTGGGTGGTGGGGCACCCCGAGTTCCCTCCCACCATTGGTGGGTAGGGTGAGGCCCAGAGCTTCAAGCCTCTGTGGGGGCCCCATGCTCCAGATACACTGGGGTGCATTGGGGGGGCCTGCAGACCTGGAGCTCCCAGCCCTTCATGGCATTCTAAGACACGTTGGTAGCAGGGTCCTGCAGCTGTCGGCTGTGGCAGGTTCTTCCCCATCCCACAACAGGGCTCGGGCTCCCATTGCTCCAGTCAGCCCCATTTTGTCATAGTTATTTTTAGTAAAAGTCTGGGACAAGCCACAGGCTTCATGAATGTTTTGTTTAGTGCCCATTACCTATCCCTGACTTTTACTAAAAACAGTTGACAAAATGTTTATCTTAGTACTAATACTCAAATATATACTTGTAAAGTGAGGTTTTATTCAGGGGTTCCGGGGCTTGTGAGCACACTGAGACTACAACACTCCTTTCAAATCTGAGTTTTATTCCCCTAAGTACATTAAAAAATGTAGTACTTTAAAGGCGTGGGGGGGGGGGGGCTTGGTTTTGCTTTTGGGGTTTTGTTTCTTTTAAGGTACATGGTTAACACTTCTAGGGTTTTATTGTTTGGCATTTGTATGTAGGAAAGGTGTAGCTCAGCCATTATAAATTCATTGTAGAGACCCAGCTTCCGCATCCTTGCTCCTTAATGTCATTGTGAAAAACATTTCTAGAGTTTGGAAAAGTTTGGCCAATGTGATTGGACAGGACATGAGATCGTATGGAGTCTGAGCTTACCATATGGAACTTTTTTTTCTGGCTTGTTGCTACTGAAATACCAAGCAGGTGGTAGTCATAGCTTTATAGAATCTATGGGTAGAAGAGACTCAAGGTTATCTAATCCTTCCTCCTGTATTGATGATCATCTTTAATATGTTTTTTTAATGTGTTCTTGAAAACCTTCCCAACCTCCCTTGATAATCTGTTCCAGTGCTTAACTATCTCTATAGTTAAAAGGTTTTTCCTAATATCTCATTTAATCTTCATGGCTATAAATTAAGATGATTACTTCTTGTTCTACCTTCAATAGATATGGAGAATAATTGACCACCACCTTCCTTACTACAAGCTTTTACATTTTTAAAGAATGCTACCATGTCCCCTTTCAGCCTTTTCTATTCTAGAATAAATGGGCTACGTTCACAAAAGGATTTAGGCAACCAACCGCCACTTTAGGCTCTTAAATCCCAGAATCAAGCTTCATGAGGATTCACAAAACTTCCACTCAGCTACCCTTGAGCCTTATAGGCACCGAAATTGCTCAGTGCCTAAATTTTTGCAGAAAAAGTTCCCTAGGCACCTACGTTTCTGCCAATGTGCATTGTATCCCCATGCCAGGCTCTCAGACACCAAGCTCCAGAGTGATGCACAAACCCAGAGACTTTAGGCTAGGGGTCTCAAACCCGCAGGCCCATCTCCTGCGGCCTGCAATGAGACCCGGAATTCAGGGGCTTGCAGGGTTTTTCAAACTGGCCCGTGACCGCGCTGGCTGGGAGCTGGCAGCTGGGCTTTGGCCACCTGCCTCCTCCTACCCAGGCTCCTGCTGCAGACCAAGCTGAGCTCAGCGCCATCAGCAGTGCTTCCAGGCCTTTCTAAAACTTAAATTTCAATTAAAAATTAATTGTCAATTAATTAAACACAATTAATGAATTTTAATTACAATAACTTTGAATTTAATTAATTTTTTAATTTAATTTTAATTAAATAAACTGGTGGCCCTTCAGGGTTTTAAAAATTGTATTTTGGACCCTCAACTAAAAAGGTTGGGAACCACTGATTTATAATGTAAAATTTTAAGTGTGTTTATTTGCTTACTCTTTGTCTTTCTGATGATACCGCCATCTTGAATGGAAGTAATTCTAAAAGTAAATGTGTGTTTTGTTCAGGCCCCTAGAAAAAACATAAGGCTATCCTGCAGTGCTGTCTCTAGTTCTAATAATACCTCGTTGTATGAAAAGTTTTCAGTGACACAGCCCTCAGGCCAATATCCTAGTCCTCATGTGGCCCTCATGGTGACTTGAGTTTGAGATCCTTGCTTTAGGCAGAGGAACAGCTAAATTGCTTGTGAGGCCTGATCTGATAAGTATGTTCAAATCTCACCTACTGGATTGGGCCTTATAGAGGAGTTTACACAATGGCAGGAAGTGTGGTTGTGCTTTCATAACTTAGTCTGGTAATTAGGGTACTCACCTGTGATGTAGGAGACAACTGGTTCACGTTCCTCCACCTCCTGGTTGAGGGGGAGAAAGGATTAGAACAGGGATTTGTTACTTTTTAGGTGAGCATCCTAGCCAATGGAGTATGGGATACTCTGATGTGTGGCTCCTTCATCCTCTCCAATTAAAGCTAGTCCACTGTGTATAAAATAAAAAGTCACTGAAGCAGGAGGATGGGACACTGGCTGTCCTATCTTTGTGGTGAGTGCTCTAACTGTCAGGTACCATAGCCATTCTCGTGTGTGCGCTTTCTCTCTCTTTTCCCTTTGTCCTCTTTCTGACCCCTCAATGCTGAAGCTGTTGCACTTTGGATAAGTAATGAACAAATCATTAGACCAGAGAGAGAGTGCAAGCAAGCATGAGAATGACTTTGTGACCTTATGGTTCGAGTACTCACCCCTAACACTCCAATGACTGTTTAAAATATTTATCCACTGTGGAACAGCTTCAACAGGAGAGACTGAGGGAGCCTCAGATTATAATATTCCCATAGTCTGATGCCCAGGAGTTAGGGCACTCAACTGAGAGATGACAGATCCCTGTTCAAATCACTTTTTTCTGTCTAGTGGAGTGGGGACTTGAATTTGGAATCGACAAATCCCAGCGGTCAGGATACTCACTTGGGCTAAAAGTTTTGAGGGAGCAACTCCTCCTCTTCCTCCAGCTTCTTGCAAAAGTGGTAAAGAGACCTATCTCTAAGAGAACACTTGCAGCTGAGAGTCCACAGCAGAGGGAGATACCTACTTGCAATCTAGAGTTAGGTGCCTATCTCAGAGAGGAGTAGGGCCTAGCACGCACCAATGGGCTGCCTTAGGCAAAGAGCTTCCTGGCATGCTGCCCTTTTTAATTTCATTCCCATAGTCTTGGGTGCCTAGCTCTGTTGACTCATTATGTAGGGAGCCTAGGTGTCAAACCCAGGTTTGGTGAATCCTATTTTCTAGGTGTCTAAGTTTCTTTGTGAATCTAGCCCAGTATGCCCAGTTCTTTCAATTTTTCCTCAGAGATCATGTTTCCCAAACTCATAGACTTTAAGATCAGAAGGGACCAGTACGATCATCTAGCCTGACCTCCTGCAAAATGCAGGCCTCAAGACCTCACCCACCCACTCCAGCAATAGGCCACCAACCTATGACTGAGTTATTTACCTCCTTAAGTCATGATTTAAGGACTTTAAGATACAGAGAATTCACCAGTAGGTGAACCATGCCCTGTGCTACAGAGGAAGGCGAAAAACCCCCAGAGCCCATCTTTGTTGGTCTGCTTGGGACCTCTGTTCTCTCTAAGCTGTGCTAGTGTGCACACCTGCGCACCTCTCTCAGACTCCCACACAGCCCGACCCCCACGGCTCTTCTTCTCCCCAAGGCCGATTTTCCCCGCAGCTCTTCCCCCAAGGCCAATCTTCCCTGTGGCTCTCTCCCCTTCTGCCCTCCAGCCCAACTCCCACATTTTAAAATTTTAAGTTTATCCCCATTCATAATACAAGACATTCATGACCTCATGGCAAAATACAGGCAATAAAAACTATGAGGTGTAGATGATGGTAGAGGCTAAATAGGCAGTAAGTGTCATCGTTTCACATTTCTTTAGTAAATTAAAACTACAAAATTTCACTTTTTAACATTTTTATTAAAGTTTGAACGAAAAAACATCTATACATTTCTTTTGAATTAAGGTACTTAGGGATGCTGATGCTTCGGTGCCAAAAAACTGTTGCCCATGAGGCACCATGCCTCACAAATTGCCACTCAACAAGGACCATAATTTGCTCAGCTGCATCATCAGCTTAGAGGGAACATTGCTTGGGACTCTCTCCAATTTGTTCAGATACTTCAAATGTGATGTCCAGAGCAGAGCCTCACCAGCACCACAAGAGCAGAACCATTAACTTTCATGTCTTACATACTCCTGTTACTGTATCCCAAAATATTTGCTTTTCTCACAACAGCATTATACTGTTGACTTGTATTCAGTTTGTGATCCACTAAAACTCCCAGATCCTCTTCTGCAGTACTGCTGCCTAGCCATTTATTCCCCATTTCGTACATATGTATGATTTTTACTTTCTTGGAGTAGTTCTTTGTGCTTGACTTTATTGAATTTCATCTTACTGGTTTCAGATCAATTATCTAATGTATAAAGATCATTTTCAATTCTAATCTTGTCCTTCAAGGAACTTGCAACCCTTCCTGCACATTTTATAAGCATGATCTGCTCCAGGGGTCGGCAACCTTTGCAGGCCCCTGTGCTAGCCCTACCCACCGCACCCTCAGCAGGTGCCGGGGGTGGGGCCAAAAGGAGGCAGGGCCAGGTTTTAGGTGCCCTGCCGGCCAGGGCCAGCCAGTGGTCAACCTCTGGTTCCCCGCCCCAAGGCCAGCTCCCATCTGCTGATGGCCCCGCCCCCTGCTGGATGGCAGGAGGGGAGCGGACCGGGTTGTGCCCAGAACCATGCCGCTGCCGGCAGGAAAGAACCGGCCATGGCCGGCAAGAGGGCGAGTTGGCTTTGCCCACCCGGAGCCACCGCTGCCGGCAGGAGCCGGGACCAGGAACTAGAGGCTGCCTGCCGGCAATGGCTGAGCCGACCTGCCTCTTGCTGGCCATGGCCGGGGCTGGCTCTACCCACGCCGGCAGCGGCGTGGCTCTGGGCAGGCCGGGGTGACGCAATGCGACCTGCTCCCCTCCCCTCCTGCCGTCCAGCAGGGGGCGGGGCCAGCAGGGGCCCTCAGCTGTGCGCCGCAGCTGCTGGCCGCGCGGTTTGTGGGGCAAGCAGGGGAGCCTGAGCGATGCCACGTGCCGCTCAGGCTCGGCCCGCATGCCCGGTCTGGCACACGTGCTGGGGGTTGCCGACCCCTGCTCTGCTCCATCATTCAGGTCATTGATGAAAATATTGAATAGTACCAGACCAAGGACAGATCCCTTCTGGATCCCACTAATATAGGTCTTCTCAGTTTGACAGTGGACCACTGATAATTACTTTTTAACTATGGCCTTTCAACCACTTGTGCGCTCATCTTATAATAATTTCATCTAGACTTGCAGATGAATGTTATGTAAAGTCCTGTTTCATAAATATTTGTTGCAAACAAGTATTACATTTTACAGCAAGGTAGACTCTTTGTAACTGATGCATTATTAAAATGATTTCTAGAGATGGAATTTTTCCATAAGTTTAAAGACAAATACTAAACCTATAATTATCTTTAAAAGTAGTTTTTAAGATAAAAATAGAGTTGCATTCCTATTCCTTTAGGGCAAAATTTTGCTCTCGGTACTGCAAATTCAATCTGGATTCCAGTATCCTGCTGTTCCTAAGAATCTTGTGTGGATAGCAGCAATTTTCTCTTGTTAAAATGTATGCTGACTTTCAGATGTTCATGACTGCATAGAAAAAATCCTATCATAGGAGGCTAGATGTATATGCAGTATTTTCCACATTCAGATTTTTCTCTATCTCATCCCACTCCCCTCATAATTGTTTTTTTTCCCCCCCTTTCTAGCAATCATGGTGAATTTTATCCACTTTGTACGTGAGTACTGGGTCTACACATTGTGTCCCTTGGGATTTGTGGTTGGATGCTATCTGGACAGAAGGAATGATGAAAAACTAGCAACTTTCAGAAACAAGAGCATGTTATTTAAAAGGTTAGTTTTTAAAACAGCTTTGTAAGAAAATAATCCTGTCTCAATATCCTGATCCAGCCACCATTGAAGTAATGTGAGTTTTGATATTGACTTCAAAGAAAGTAGGATTTTGTCCTGTGGGCACTGTCTTGCAAAATGTTGAGCACCTTAAGTGAGGTGATCACTGTTTTCAGCTCCCATTTAAATTAGTTGGTGTTGAGAAATACTGCAATCCTTCCTCATATGAATGTCATAGACCACCAATGTTAGTCAGACCATTGGTCCATCTAGCCCAGTATCCTGTCTTCCAACAGTGGCTACTGCAATATGGTTCAGAGGGAATGAACGTAATAGGACAATGATTGAGTGATTCATCCCCTGCTATCCAGACTTGGCTTCTGACAGTCAGATCATTGCATTACATCTTGGCAAATAGTCTTGATGACCCTATCTTCCATGAATTTATCTAATCCCTTTTTTAACCAAATTGTTTCTGTGGCCTTCACAACATTCTCAGTCAACAAGTTCCACAGGTTAACTGTGCATTGTGTGAAGAAATACTTCCTTATGTTTGTTTTAAACCTTCTGCCTATTAATTTCATTGGGTTGACCCCTGGCTCTTATGAGTGAGTAAATAACACTTCCCTATTCACATATTCCACACCATTAGATGATGATAGGCTACCCCCACCTTAGTCATCACTCTTTTTAAGATGAACAATGTTTTGTTCCTCTCTCCTCATAAAAAAGCAGTTCCATACCCCTAATATTTTCATTGCCTTTCTTTATACTTTTTCCAACTCTAATGTATCTTTTTTGAGATGGGGTGACCAAAACTGCATGCAGTTCTCAAGGTGTGAACATACCATGGATTGATATGATGACATTATGATATTTTCTCTTATCTATCCCTTTCCTAATGCTTCCTAATATTCCGTTAGCTTTTTTGACTGCTGCTGAATATTGAGCAGATGTTTTCAGAGCACTATCTATGATGATTCCAAGATCTCTGTGAGTAGTAACAGAAAATTTTGACCTCATCACTTTGCATGTATGGTTGGACTGACTATGCATTTATCAACAATGAATTTCATGACATTTTGTTGCACATTGTCCAAGTTACTGAAGTCCATTTGTAACTCTTAACAAACGAATTTGGACTTAACTATCTTGCGTAATTCTATATCATTTGCAAATTTTGCCACCTCACTGTTCACCCCCCTTTCCAGATATTTTAAGAACATGATGAACAGCACAAGTCCTAGAACAGACCCTTTAAGGATCCTGTTTTTTATCATTTCCATTGTGAAAACTGACCATCTATTCTTACCCTTTGTTTTCTATCTTTAATCAATTACTGATCTATGAGAGGACCTTCTTATCCCATGACTGCAGACATTGCTCAAGAGCCTTTGGTTTGGGACCTTGTTCAGGGCTTTCTTAAAAGTCCAAGTTCACTATATCAACTAAGATCACCTTTCTTCATGTGACTGTTGAGATCCTCGAAGAATTCTGATAGATTGATGAGGCATGATTTCCCTTTAGAAAAACTGTGCTGACTCTTCCCCAACATATTGTGCCCAGTACTGAAGACCCATTGACTTTATTGGGAATGGCACATACATAAGGGATTGGCTCCTAATTCCATCAGTTGTTTCCAGATTAAAAGGGGGAGGGAGTGCTGAAGATGCATCTTGTTTAGTTGGTTTCTAGCAACCTGTCTAGCCACTTTATGGATTTCTCCTTCAAGCCCTCATTAGCCACACATGATGACTAAGGCCACAATCATCCAATGAACTCCACTCCAAGTGGATCCTGGCATAGAGCCCCATTTTAGATAAATGGAGCCCCATGAAGATCTACTGCTGCAGTGTTTTCTCCACAGTACTCATTGTGGGGGGGATGGGATCAAGAGTATAATAAGGAAAGTAAACAAAAAAAGAGATCCTAACCCTTAAGAGGAGTTTTCTAAAACATATACACTTGGGGGATGAAGAGGGGGGAGACTACTTTTCCAAATGATAGTTTTTGATGAACAATTACAAGGAAGTCAGATTAATTATTCTTAAAAGTTAATACAGAATTCAAGATCTGTTCCAAAATATCTCATACTTAAAAAGTGAAACACTAACTCAAGCCTGTGAACAATAATGTAAATTAGTCTACAAAAGTCCTGTGCATAACCTATTTTTATTGTCCATCTTCTTTCCCCTTCACACAGGGAACTGAAACCCGGTGAAGAAGTTACCTGGAGATAAAGGCTGTTTGTGAAATGGGAAATGCTTCCATGTAATGAATACAGCTTCTCTATAAAGTGGATATCTTTGTTACTGTATCATCCATGGAACAGGAACTGTATTTTTACTCTTGATAGATTTTGTTCGTAATGTTAAAAATATAAAGCCAGTGAAAAGAACCCTGTGTGATTTAGCTCTGTCAGTGTAATACCCTGTTCTCAATTTCCAATTTGAAGGAGAGTTTAATCATATGATTAAAAAATATCCTATTCAGAAATGTTTTTTTCAAAATGTCTTGTTCCTAAGGGGAAAACTTACACAATAAATAGAAAGAACAATGTAAAAACCACTATTATTTAAAACAAACAAAAAAACCTCCAAAGTTATGAATCTTATCTTTGTGAAACCCCTTATGTACACCAAAAAAGTTCAACCTTAAAAAGCATTTTCTAGTTGATTTAGGCCCAAAATGTAGGTATGTTAATAAAAATTAAACAAAAAATCGATTGGTAGAAATGTTTGACATTTTCCAAAAAATCTCATTGAAACAGTTTTGAACTTAACCTTCTTCCCTGCAACATTTATAGTTCAAACATAGAAGTCTGGTGTTAGTGCTTGAGAACCAGAAAGTAGCAATAATGAAACTGACCAGTCTGCTTTGTATTGTAACTGAAATTAGGGTTTTTAAAAATGTTTTAGTAATAACTGTTTGCCTTAAAATCATTATACAAAAAGAGACTTGTGGGTCCTCTACCTTATTGTTGTCATATAGGGATTCCAAGCAATTCAGAGGGTGCAGCCGTGGCCTGGACGCATGTACTTTTGTCCTATGACACGTTGCAAATTCTGGGTGGGGCTAGGTGTCTGCCATGCATCCAACATAAGATAGAGCAGCCTCTGGAACTGATGTAACTTACAGAAATTTCCAGAAACCATTTATTAATAAGCCATGCCACATCCCATTCTCTCTACTGTGTGTGAGAAATGGGAACATGGATTTTAGTGGCAGAAGGTAAGCTACTGGAGTGAAGGACTGGGGTTTTTTTTTTTATTCTGTTTGTACAGTGCCTAGCTCAACAGGATTTTGGTCCATGGTGAGGTCTTCTAGGTGCTACTGCAATACAAATAATTACTAATCCTATGCTGTTCTAGGAATTTGGCTGGGGAGAGTGGTGGGAGGATTCTAGCTGCTTTCCCAACCTTTATGATTCTGGGGTTGTGTTAAAACCCAGTCAGTTCAACCATGGAGTTTGACTGCTTTTTCTCATATTGGTTGCTCTTACAGAACAGGAAAGGGCACTTCTCAAACCAGCAACTTTCCATAAATTTGGATCGGATTCAGTGCCTCTGACTGGTTACTGTAAAAAGCGTAGGGTTTCCCTAGCTGCTACAGTTCTACAGTCCTCAGTGGGTTTCAGTGAGTTGGCATCAGTGTTAACTTGCATCAAGATCCCTGTGGCACAGAAATTAGAATGATAGAGAGAGCAGTGCAATTAAGACTACTTAGTCGTCATGCAATGCTGTTAATACTTCCCATTTTTTTTCTCCCTGGGAAGTGTCATTTTTCTGTTCTCTAGAAAGGTCATCCACCTAACCAATGCTCTAGTGAATTTGTAGTATAAATTACATGCACTAACAGTTCATCCTAGGACTGATAAGTTAATGTGTTTGTGCCATGCCCATCAGCCTTCAACCTGGTATTTGAGTGCCTTTAGTGTTCAGATATTATAATGAGGGGTGCTACAGGCATAAAACAAAACAGATTTTTTTTCCTGCATGATTCTTTCTTCCTTGTCTTATTTATTGAGGATGAGCATGATCAGATTTGTTCTGTTCCAGTAAGCTTCTGGGGATAGCTGTACCTTTCTCCTGTTTGGTAAAGAGCCCAAAACATTTTTGATGCTACTGAAATCTTTAAAATACATCTTACTATCTCTTCCTTTTTGTTCTCTGTTCTATCCCTACTCTCCTTCCACTTCCTGTTGAAGCCTCCTACCAACTCTGATTTTTCTGCCTCCTGCTCTTCCCTCTCTTTTTTTTTTCTGCCATGCCTTCAGTACTAATGTTTTATGTACCAGTCTGTTTTATTGTTGGCTGTTGCTTATAGCTTACCTCATTAGCAAGTTCCAAAGGGGTAGCCGTGTTAGTCTATTGTAGAACGACAACAGAGTCCTGTGGCGCTTTTAGTTAGTCTTTAAAAGTGCCACAGCACTCTGTTGTCTCTCATTGGCAAGTGGCAGCCTGGTGCTATCAATGGAACTCATTCACCCCCTTTCTCTCTCCTCTTCAGCTGCATCCTCTCTTACAGTGGTTTAAATGAAAGAGTTTGGAGGAAGAAGACAGAGAAAGAAACAGCTTTAGGTCACTAAAGAGCGGGTTCACTTTATTTAAAAAAAAAAAAAAGTGTAGAACAGCCCTAGTTTTGGATTTTTTTTTTTCTTTAAATACTATTTGCACCAAAATTCGTATAGACTGAGAGGGCTTGCCTACAGATGGAGACTCTTTTCCCTTTTACTTCACTAAAATGCCCTACACTCACTCTGCAAGTCTTCCTTCCAATTAAAGAGTGAATCACAGGAAATAGAATAATCTGCAACGAAAGTAAATTAAGTTATTGTAGAAGACTAGATGAACAAGGCGTGACTAGGTCGGAGATAATTAGGATTAGCTGAGCCGGCTGGGTTTTGGAAGGGCCTAGCACCAGGAGGCGCAGAGCTGCCCTTGCTGCTTCAACGCACAGCCCTGTCCCTTTAAAAGCGGCCACTGGCGGTACAGGGTAGCTGTGACAAGCGTGGGGGGGGGGGGGGGGGGGGGGAAAAGGAAAGCGGGGTCAGAGCTCCTCCCCCTGCACAGCTGCTGCGGGTCATGCGAGAACGTTACGGGCTCGGTGCGCACAGCTGGGACCACTCGTCTAATCAAGGGGCTGTAGTGGGAGCGGCAGCTGCGCTGCTCAGGCCATGGGTATAAACCCGGAGACGGAGGCTTTGCAGCGTGTAAGGCGTGAGCGCCCTCGCCCAGCAGCACATAGCGGCACCAAAGAGGGCGCGCGAACCCCAAGGTCGCTTCCGGTTCCATGTCCAGCAACGCTTCCCACGGTTCCCTCGAGCTCGCCTGGTGTTGTGATCACATGACTGTCAGGGAGGGTGGAAAGAGAGAGGCGGTGATTTATTGGGTGGAGTAAGATCACGTGGTGGATAGAGGGCGAGTGGGTGTGGGCAGCTGCGATGATTGGCGGTTGGGAGGTGGTCACGTGAGGCGGAGGCTACAGGCGTTGGGGACAAATAAACATGGAGGCCATCTTCCACGAGAGGGTGAGTGAATGAGTGGTGGGGCTGGAAGAAAACGGCGCTCCGGCTGACCTGGGGGGCTCTAGTGGGTTGTGGCAGGACTAGGGGTTGGAGTGGGATGATGGGAGGGTTTTTCAGTGGCCTAGGTAACAGCTTAGGGGTATGTTCCAAAGGGGGAGCCGTGTTAGTCTATAGCAGAAAAACAACAGAGTCCTGTGGCACTTTTAAAGACTAACAGATTTATTTATCGCATGAGCTTTCATAGGAGAAAATCCCACTTCATGAGATACTCTGATGAAGTGGGATTTTCTCCCGCGAAAGCTCATGTGATAAATAAATCTGTTAGTCTTTAAAAGTGCCACAGGACTCTGTTTAGCTTAGGGATAGGGAGAGGAAAAGAAGGTGTATTGGTCTGTGGGGGTGGCGCTGGTGAGTTGTCTCTATCCCATGGATGACTTGGAGTAGGGTAATGGCTGAAATTCTTTCAAACTCTCTCTCTCAAAAACAAAAACAAAAAAACCACTCATCTGACTACATTCTGTTACTTCATAGATCTTCTCATCCCCTGACTACATCTTCTTAGTGCTGATAAGGTTCCTTTCTAGTGGAAAGGGAAAATCAGGTGGCATGATACACTTATTGAGTTGAACTATCTTAGAAGAAATCTAGACCCCCATCAGAGGGGGAAACCAATTTCTCTAGGAAGTCTGCTGGTCCAAGTTACCCAATACTGAAGTCTTTAGCAGCTGAGTGATTAAAAAAAAATAGCTGGAGAAACAGATGTTTAAAGCTTCAAATATGGTCACAAGTATGTGTCAATATTACTTTATATAACAACTTTTTGTCTTGGTGAGTTCTCTTGTTCCTTTAAAGATAAATATAGAATGATGTGATTATGCAGAATGAAGTTTTTACTTTCTTGGAAAAAAATAGCATAGCCTAGGTGAGAAGTGAGCATAAAGATGGGAAGCAGCTGTGGGCTCTGTTCTTTGACTTCTGCTGCTGTCTTGCTGTGCCTCTCCTTATCACAACCTCTCTCTGTCTTATTTTGGGGAGATAACACCTACTTCAGAGAGTGTTGTATAGGCATTAAATAAATGTTCACAGTGCTTCTGAAAATATAAAGCAGTTTGAGTGCTAAGTATTTTGTTTAGATTAAAAAAAAAGGAGTCTAGTGGCACTTTCGAAGACTAACAAATATATTTATTGCATGAGCTTTTGTGGGAGAAAATCCTAAAGCATCTGACGAAGTGGGATTTTCTCCCATGAAAGCTCATGCGATAAATAAATTTGTTAGTCTTTAAAAGTGCCACAGGACTCCTTTGTTTTGCTGACCAAAATTAGCACTGCCACCCCTTTGGAACTTGTTTCAGGTAAGTAGCTCTACTGCTCATGATTGTCTCCCTCCAAACTCCTAAATAATAACCTCTTTATCACACCACATTCAATTGTCTTTTTTATGTGCTTTGTGTATTCAGTTTCTTTAACAATCTTTGTTACTGATAAGCTTTTCAAACAGTAATTTTTAATAAACTTGCATTTCTAAAAAAAACCAAGGAGTCCTGTGGCACATTTAAAGACTAAAACATTGATTTATCGTGTGAGTGTTCATGGGTGAAAATCCCATTTCTTCAGATGCTTGAAAAAGGGGGAAATGTTGGTTTCTCTAGTAGTTCCCAAGATACACAGTAATTAAACCAAACCAAACTATTATTATCTGACTTAGGCTGCCATATGTGGGAAAGGGATTAAAAACAAAAAGAAAGGAAAGAAAGAACCGCCTTTAAAAAAAAAAATTATGGAAAGATGGCTTTATAGGATTGGAATGGTAAAAGTAATTCTGCTGAAGCTAGCTAGATCTTATAAATGCTCTGCCCATTAAAGTTACAAAATAATTGGCATTTATTGTGTAAGTGGTGGAAAATTGCAGTTTACATCAGCATGCAGTATAGGAAATGTGCATACATATATGAAAATATACTTGCTCTTTGACAATTTATTAGTCAGATTACTTAAAGAGAGGTAAAACATCGTTAGATATCTTAAGCAACAAGCCTCATATTTTATTCTGTTGTAACAACAATTTTCATAGATTCTAAAGCCAAAAGGGACTATTGCAATGATCTAGTCTGAACTCTTGTATAGCACAAGCCATAGAACTTCCTCAAAATAATTCCTGGAATTTATCTGGTAGAAAAACATCCACCATTAAATTAAAAATTGTCAGCGAGTATACCACAAGAGTTAGTGAATTATTCCGATGGTTAATTAAATACCACATTAAAACTGTATGCCTTATTTCCAGTCTGCACTTATCTAGCTTCAAATTTCAGCTATTGGATTTTGTCAATCTTTGTTTACTAGGCTGAAATGACATTTATTAAATATCTGTTCTCTGTATAAGTACTTATAAACTGTCAGCAACTCACCCATTAACTTTGTCAGGATAAATGGATTGAGCCTCTTGATACTGTAACTATAAGGCATGTTTTCTAATTATTCACTCAGAGCACTTGGAGCTCATGTTCAGCTGATTATCCACCATGACACACAACCTTTTTCAGACTCCCTGCTTTGTGGGATAGTGTCCCCCATCCTGCAAATATGGCCTGTGTTCTTTGTTCCCAGATATATGCATTTACAGTTAGCTGTATTAAAATGTATATTGTTTACTTTTGTCAAGTTTACCAAGCAATCTAAATTGCTCTGAATCAGTGACCTTCCTTTTCATTATTTACCGTGTCCTCAATTTTAATAACTTTCACATGGGAAAAATGTGGCAAGTGTGTATATGACCATTTTTAACAAAGATCAACATTTCAGTTCATTGATAGTGCCCCCATTTCCTGCCAAAGTTTTCAGAATGCTGCTTAAGTATTTACTGTTAAAGTATTTTAACACACACATCAAGTTCTTAAACAGAAAGCCAAGCTTGCAAAAGAAAACAATATAATTTTAAAAGATAGGTAAGGATACCTTTTAAGATAGGTATACAATGCTATGACACTTTTAAAAGTAAGGACAGATGGCAGATGTGCAAGGGGGCAAGTTCCAGGCTCAAAAAGGCATTACTGTAAAAGCCATAAAGTTCTACTTTAGAGTAAAATGTTGAAAGCTCTAAAAAATTAATGCTAAAGCACAAATATATGTCAGGACACAGTTGAATGAGGAGGCTCCTAATTAAGAAAAAAATGCTCTCTCCATATTTATGGTTAAAACTTTTCTGTTTTAAATGAAGAGCTTAATATTCTTTCTTCTCCTTCCCTGCCCCATAACTCACCACCCTTAATGTAACCAAAGAAAAACTTCAGTGCACCTGAAAATTTACATACTATATATCATCTTAGAATAAAAATGTTTAAAACAAATCACATGAGGACTGCTTTCTGTGAGATGGTGGTTTAAAAATATCCCTATAATTCTCTTTCAGAGATTTAGTTAATGCTTTTTTAATGTAATAGATGTATCGGTATGAGGTACACTTGTGAAGTCTTCATGGTCTACATTTGTATGTCCATGAGGAGAGGAATCTATATGGGGTACATGGCACTGTTGTGGAAGGAAAAGAAGTGGGAGGTTTATATGGGAGAAATACATCTGGTATGGAGAACGAGTCACGTTTGTAGGCTGCTTGGAAGAGAAAGAAGTCCATAGCTGCTGTGGTTTGCAAGACTAGTTGGAGTCCCTCTGTGACTTGATCAGTCTGCAGAGATTTCTGTCATCTGCCAATTCTTAAATTACCTTCCAAATTAAAAGTTAACTTGCAGACAAAAACATTTACATTTCTTGTGAAATAAAGTGGAGTTTGTGTTCATGTGTCAGAGATATAATTTCTTGTGTTCTAAAGCCAGACAAGTAAGGCACTGAAGGAAGGCTTGAGGTAAATATGTGGCAAACAGATGATTGAAGCAGTGAAGATATAAAAAAAAAAATTAAAACAATTCCTATATATTTTTTGTTCCCATGCAATTTTAGCAAGAAGGCTCATTATGTGCTCAGCACTGTCTAAATAACTTACTACAAGGGGAGTATTTTAGTCCTGTGGAGTTATCTTCTATTGCACAGCAGCTGGATGAAGAAGAGAGAATGAGAATGGCAGAGGGAGGTGTTTCTAGTGAAGAGTACAGAACGTTTTTACAGGTAATAATCATTTTAACCATATTAGGTTGCTTGACATCTGTTAGGTTTCTTGAACCATAATTTTTTGTTCGACTAATTTGTCATTCTTACTTTGTTATGGAAGCTCCATTTTCAGTGATAATGCTTTACAATTTTATAATCCTTTTTGTGGTCACAGTGCATTATGGGCTGTGTGGTTCAGGCCTGTCAGGCGAGAGGTGTTATTATCAGTCCTTATTAGTGTTATTCTATGTCTGGTGCCAATATCAGCTTGGCTGTATGCGTGAATCCCTGAAGGTGTGCCCCCTCAGGATTACCCTGGCTCAGATCTGTAAGTGGGGACTCTGTTAGCCCAGTGATCTAGAGCCTAGCTTGGATCTTAAGTAGAGACTGAGTTAGCCTGATGACCCTAAGCCGAGGTGCTCCTTTGGTGAACACTCTGGGTTACCTTTGGCTCAAATCTTCAGTGAGAACTCAGTTAGCTCAATGATTTGGAGCCCAGGCGTACCCTGTGTGCAAGAGGTACACTGAGGCAGCACTCATGATTGAAGAAACCAACACAACCACGGATCCTTGTAGAAACGAAGGTGCCAGGCTAGGCTTTATTGCAACATAACACAATGGCAAACGATCTATATCAACAGATCTGTTGGCAGCATACGTGCTGTCAGTGCAACGGAACAGCTCAATTGACATTAGGACTCCCTGTCACCCTTTTTAGGCTGCACGGGGTTTTAGCTTCAGAGCTCCTACTTTTTTATATCCTCATCTGACTTTACATTGATTGGTCCATATTCTAATTGATTCACGCATTGATTGGTCCACACATTACTGGGCATCTCCATCCATCAACCTTACCTTTGTCCAGGCCAAACTATGCAAAACATCTCTCCTTATCTCCTTGGTGTTAGACCGACCCAACACCACCTTCCTCAAAGTACATTCTGATTTTTGTACTTATTATTACAATTTCAGCTTGTTTCTTGCCAATTTCAGTGAAGTCAGACTTTCACAACCTGTCTCTTGTCAGTATCTTCAGTTCAGGCCTTCAGTACATTCAGTTCAGGCCCACTGTTTTGGATTACTTTGTTAGGCCCTAGGCCAGCATCTAGGCGCTTCTACTTGTCTTTCTATTTTAACCTTTTACTTCCTCCTGCACTTTTCATCTGAGTATCTCAGATTGGCATTTAGAACATTAATTTACTACTAAAGCATCACAACATGTCTGCAAAAGCTGTCTTATCACCATTTCACAGGTATGTAGAGAAGGATATGGGATTTGCCTATGGTCATATAATGAGCCAGTGGCACAGAAGGGAATGACCAGTCTCTGCTTTGAGCACTAGGTATTGCTAATTAAAGGCTTGACTTACTGCACTAATAAATGTTTTGGACAGGATAAGCAGTCTTTTTCAGAAAGGGTGTACTGAATTTCTGCTGTAGCTGTACACAATAGTATTTATTTTTATATTTGATTTCCTATAAATCTTTTCAGAAGTGAATATTGATCACTGCTTTTTCTTTTTTTCCTCCACTTTACCCTGAACAGCAGCCTTCTGGAAATATGGATGACAGTGGCTTCTTCTCTATTCAAGTAAGCATGAATGTGTGGTCAGGACATTTTCTTACACCCAGTACAGTTTAAAAAAAAAAAATATATATATATATATATATACACACACACACACACACACACACACACACACACACACACACACACACATATAATGTTATTTTCAAAAGAATTTTGATAACATTTAGTAATTCTTCTGTTTCTAGTGTGTAGGATTAATTTAGGAGACTTCTGGCTTTCTAGAACATTGTTTTTCAAATTATGGACTAGAGAAGCTTTCTGGTGATTATGGGATCCATGAGAGGGTCCTTTTCTTACAAAGTGATCTGCAGAATCTGTGTTCCAAAGGCTTTATTACACACTTCTGAAACTTTAGAGCTATTTGGAAAAAAGTTTATTTTTAAAAAGACAACCTACTTAATATGTAATTAATCTTTTAAGTATCTGTAATAGAACCAAAACCCCTCATAGAAAACATCAAATTTGTAGCTTTTACCTATATTGGATCCCCAGGTGATACTCTACACCTTTTGTTTCTCTTCTTGTGGTCCCCATGTATGTTTGTCAGTATTTCTTTCCATACTGTCATGTGAGCTTCTCTCCCTATTACTCTGTTTTGTGGATGCACAGGGCTCTTTTTCATTTGCTCATTTTACTTTCCAGTCTCACTTCTGAAATATATTGTTTGTCATTTCCAGCATGGCAATTCCTTTCTTCCTAATTGTACTTCAGTGCCCTTGTAGATGGTAAAAATTGCTTCCTGCTTTTTTTTCTTTTACTTTCTTGCTCTCCCATCATTTTGCTCACTTGCTACACTATTGACTAGCTGAGGTGAGAATGAATTGTTAAACTCCCTACACCTTTATCCCATACAGCTTTAAATGAGTAGTGCTGAGGTTTGATTCCATCCATAAATTTCAAACTTACTGAAGAGTATTTTAAATGAATTAGAACAGTCCCAAATATTAGGGAGATTCCTAATTGGAAGTCTATGATTTTTGGTTAGCCTTGATGATCAGGTCTACACAAGTTATAATGGAGTCAGGGGATTTTGTTGAGACATGGTTCTAGTTTGTAGTGTAGTAAAGTTAAGGTCGTGTTTGAGTTAAAGCCTTAGTGGACATGTCTTCAAACAGGATGAGTAAATGATCCCTAAATATGTTAACAGTAGGCCTAATGTTTCCTGTGTTACCATGATGACTGCTAAATAGTTTTAAAAACATAGTTTTGAGAGTGAAAGAAAGAAAGAAATATGCTTACAGTTGGATACAAGGCTATAACTTAATCTAGGAGTTGTGCTTTGTGAGAACCTCTCTGTGAAATGTTATTTTGTAATTCACCTTTGAATATCCTGTTTTTGTTGTGTGGTGATTGTAGATTCATGAAGGTTGAATTTTGAACATTATGATCCCGAGGTTTCCTTTTTATATCAACTTTTTAAAATCACAGCTTTATGAAAACAATATAATTGTTCATAGTGGTTAAAATGGTTGCATTGCTTAAATTTGTAGTTGACTGGTTTGTCTCATGAAAAGTACTATTTTTTAACAGGTTATAAGCAATGCCTTGAAAGTTTGGGGTTTAGAACTAATCCTCTTCAACAGCCCAGAGTATCAGAGGCTCGGGATCGACCCTATGTAAGACTTTCTTTTTAGCACCCTGCTTTCATTTTACAGAAAAATGACACTGAAAAATCTGTGATTATTTAGTTTCTTTTAAAATTATTATTTCAAGCTCTGTTACATTTTGATGTTTCCCTTTTCATCCCCTCAGTCTTTTATTTTTCATATTTTGGGGATTTATATGATCTGCCCTCTGAGCCTTCATGACATCTCGGTATCTGTGGCATCACAGTATGCTGATTGAATTGCATGTGATGTCATATACTCTTTATGACATCACTAGGTTTATATAGACTTCAGCACATGATTAAAAAGAACACTTTAAAATATTATGATTTATAATAAAAGCAATGTAAAAGCTCTGTAGCATCAATGGTTACATTGTATTGCCAAAATATTGTCATTTATGTATAAATAAGTGATAACAAAGAACTTTAAAGTTAGTATGAGCACCAGTATTAGAGAATTTAATTTTATGTATACCTTGTGTTTTTCTTTTTACAGAAATGAAAGATCATTTATTTGTAATTATAAGGAACACTGGTTTACAGTTCGAAAGTTAGGAAAACAGGTGACCTTTTCTTTTTTTTATTTAAAAGTTGACTTCAGACGGGGGGGTGGAAAAAATGGTTGTAATGAGACTCTGTGCTGACCTTTCATCTTTGAAGGTCTGGGTTGAAATTTGTTTTAGACTATCCCAAATAAGTAGGTTGGGTTAATGCTTATTTATATCATAACGCTGCTGAGCAGGTTGGCATGAATGTTGACCTAAGGAAGGACTCTGGATCAAATCCTCCAGGAATCTGCATGCTCTCCTCAGTTATCAGAAGCAAGAGCTGCAGCTCAAGTTGCAGTGTTATAGGACATCCCTACATATCCAATCAAGACGTTTTTTGGGTTATTCAGAAAAGAGAGAAGACTTAATATAACAACCAACTAAAAAAATCATATTTTTAAAAAGAATTTGAGGTCATCTTTATACATCAGAAAGGGGTATTGAAAGTCAATTTTTTTGTTTTTGCTGCATTACACAATACCATTACATTGGTACTGTAAAAAATTGCAATTACATTGGTACTATAAAAATCTCTGTGGATCTAAAAATGCCTAGTATGTAGATGGGAAATGTGATTAACCCATTAGAACTTAAAATATTTATATCTGCCGGTACTGGAGAGGTATTAGTACAGATTGTAGTGGAGAAAAGTAGAAATACAGCTTTTAACACTATAGGATTTAGGAGAGCTTTTGGAGGGATGGAATTAGAAATTGTAAAATATATTGCTAAAAATAAAGGATGCTGTGTGTGTATGGAGTGTTCATAGAATCATAGAGATGGAAGGGACCTCACAAGGTCATCTAGTCCAACCCCCTGCTAAAAAGCAGGACCACTCCCACTAAATCACCCCAGCCAGGGTTTTGTTTAACCGGGCCTTAAAAATCTCCAAAGATGGAGATTCTACCACCCCCCTAGGTAGCCCATTCCAATGCTTCACCATCCTCCTAGTGAGAAAGTTTTTCCTAATATCCAACCTCGACCTCCCCAGCTGTAGTTTGAAGCCATTGCTCCTTGTTCTGTCATCTGTTACCATCAAGAACAGCCTAGCTCCCTCCTCTTTGGAGCATCCCTTCAAGTAGTTGAAGGTTGCTATCAAATCTCCTCTCAGTCTTCTCTTCTGTAGGCTAAATAAGCCTAGTTCCTTCAGTCTCTCCTCATAAGTCATGTTCCCCAGGCCCCTAATAATTTTTGTTGCCCTCTGCTGGACTCTTTCTAATTTATCCACATCCTTTCTGTAGTGGGGAGCCCCAAACTGGACACAGTATTCCAGATGTGGCCTGACCAGTGTCGAATAGAGGGGAATTATCACATCCCTCGATCTGCTAGCAATACTCCTAGTGATGCAGCCTAATATGCCACTGGCCTTTTTGGCAACAAGGGCACACTTTTGGCTCATATTCATCTTCCCGTCCACCATAACCCCCACGTCCTTTTCTACAGCGCTGCTACTTAGCCGATCAGTCCCCAGCCTGTAGCAGTGCATGGGATTTTTCCGTCCTAAATGCAGGACTTTGCACTTGTCTTTGTTGAACCTCATGAGGTTTCTTTCGGCCCAGTGTTCCAATTTGTCCAAGTCTCCCTGGATCCTGCCCCTGCCCTCCAGAGTATCTACCATTCCCCCCAGCTTAGTGTCATCCGCGAACTTACTAAGCACGCAGTCTATTCCATCATCAAGATCATTAATGAAGATGTTGAATAGAACCGGCCCCAGGACTGACCCCTGGGGCACCCCACTCGTTACCGGTTGCCAACTAGACATCGAGCCATTGATTCCTACCCGCTGAGCCCGTTGATCTAGCCAGTTTTCGATCCACCTTACGGTCCACTCGTCCAACCCATACTTCCTTAACTTGCCAATGAGAATGCTGTGGGAAACTGTATCAAAAGCCTTGCTAAAGTCGAGGTATACCACGTCAATGGCACTTCCCGCATCCACAAATCCAGTCATCTCATCATAGAAGGAAATCAGGTTGGTCAGGCACGATTTGCCCTTGGTGAATCCATGTTGACTGTTCCTGATCACTCTATTTTCCTCCAAGTGTTTCAGGATGGATTCTTTGAGGACCTGCTCCATGATTTTCCCAGGGATTGAGGTGAGGCTGACCAGTCTGTAGTTCCCCGGATCCCCCTTTTTCCCTTTCTTGAAGATAGGTACTATATTTGCCTTTTTCCAATCCTCTGGGACCTCCCCCTTTTGCCACGAGTTCTCAAAGATAATGGCTAGCGGCTCTGTAATCACTTCAGCCAACTCCCTCAGGACCCTTGGATGCAGTTCATCCGGCCCCATGGACTTGTGGACATCCAATTTTTTTAAGTCCCTAACCTGACTTTCCATCACCGAGGGCCACTCTTCTCTCCATTCCACGTTATCCCATGTAGTAGCCTGGGAGCTGGCCCTCCCTATGAAGACTGAAGTAAAAAAAGCATTGAGTACTTCAGCCTTTTCCGCATCATCCACCACGAGGATGCCTGCCCCATTCAGTAAGGGACCTACACTACCCCTGATCCTTTTCTTGTTGCTGACATACTTGTAGAACCCCTTTCTGTTATCCTTCACATCTCTTGCTAGCTGCAACTCCAATTGTCCTTTGGCCTTTCTGATTTCATCCCTGCAGTCCTGAGCAATATCTTTATACGCCTCCCTTGTCATCTGTCCAAGCTTCCACTTTTTGTAAGCTTCCCTTTTATGTTTCAGCTCCCCGCAGAGTTCTCTGCTAAGCCATGCTGGGTGCTGTCCACATTTGCTGTTCTTTCTGCACATTGGAATGTTATCTTCCTGTGCCTTTAACAGGGTTTCTTTAAAATACACCCAGCTGTCTTGGACACCTTTCTCCTTCAGATCAGCCACCCAGGGATTCTGCCCATCAGCTCCCTAAGGGAGCCAAAATCTGCTTTTCTGAAGTCCAGGGTGTGTGTTCTGCTTCTTTCCTTCCTTCCATAGATCAGGATCCTGATCTCTACCATCTCATGGTCGCTGCTGCCCAGGTTGCCATTTACTTCTACTTCCCCGATCAATTCTTCTCTGTTTGTGAGCAATAGGTCTAGAGGTGCAAGGCCCCTAGTTGGTTCCTCCAGTATTTGTACTAGGAAGTTGTCCTCAATATTTTCCAAAAACTTCCTGTATTGCTTGTGCACTGCTGTATTACCTTCCCAGCAGATGTCAGGATAATTGAAGTCACCCATAAGAACCAGGGCCTGCGATCTGGAAACTTCTGTTAGTTGTCCATAGAACACCTCCTTCATCTGGTCTGGCGGTCTGTAGCAGACACCCACCACAACATCCCCCTTGTTGCATTCTCCCCTAAACTTAACCTACAGACTTTCAACCGGCTTGTTTCCACTTTCACAGTGGAGCTCTGAGCAGTCATACAGCTCTTTTACATATAGCGCTACTCCTCCCCCCCTTCTTCCCTGCCTGTCCTTCCTCAACAATTTATATCCGTCCATGGCAGTGCTCCAGTCATGCAAGTTATCCCACCACGTTTCTGTTATTCCTATTATATCATAGTTCCTTGTCTGTGCCAGTACTTCCAATTCTTCCTGCTTGTTTCCCAGGCTTCTCGCATTTGTGTACAGACACTTAAAATACCAGGCCCATTGCCCTACTTTGCCCTGTCAATTCTCCCTCATGTCGCATCTTCTTCCTTGCAATTTCTCCTGGTGTCCTCCTTCCCCACTCACCTGAGGTATTCTGACTTCATTAGGAAATAAAAACCAATTATTTGATTTCTGGGGGGGCCCCCCCCCCCCCAGATCCAACTACACTGTATTGTTCATAACAATACAGTCATATCGATCAGAAAAAATTGGGTCTTTTTAACACAGAGGGATATAATACACTTCAGTAATTAATCAAAGTTGTCTCTAGAAGATATTCTATAATTCTTCATATAATTTAGCTATATTTTTAAAAAGTATAATACACATCTGAAGTAAGCTTTTAAAAACAGCTACAGTAGTGGAAAGGAGCTTACTTATCCATGAATTAAGTTTTTGGAAACTGCAGCCATGCTAAACAAAAAAGGAGTCCTCTGGCACTTTTAAGACTAACAAATGTATTTATCGCATGAGCTTTTGTAGGAGAAAATCCCACTTTGTCAGATGCTTGAAGATGGGGAACTTACAGAATGGGAGGAAAATAAATGCAGGGAAGTGTAAGTTTACACCGTATGCTAGTAATGCTTTTTCCGGCCAATAAACATTTTAAAAATCCATTATATTGTGGTCAAGTGGAAATGACATCTGGCGGCAAGGGAGGTGAAACTGAAAAATACATTATAGGCTTTACGTTCTGGATTAATTTAAAAATAATTATATTCATTTTGTAAGCTATGTTTTATGTTGAAGGAGCATTAGTGTTCACTTGAAAACTTATCTGATGGGAAGAGTATTTCAAGATAAATGTATATATGTAGTTCAGGGTCTTTTTTAATGGAAACTATCATTCTATCACAGATTTTAAAAACATGGGTTTAAAACATTGTGGGTTTTTTAAAAAAAAATGTTACATTCTTTGTAATCACAATGAGACACTTCTGTGTGTCTATTAAGAGAGAAATACAGAAGGAGGATTTATTTTACAAATTAATAACCTATCCCTAGATGAAGACAAAAAAAATTAGTTCAATGAAGGGAACATTTATTAATTTGACTGTTTTCATCTCTATTCTCTGTTATACTACAAGTAGAACTATTATGTCTAAATAGTTTCATTCTCATCCCTTATTTTAAAATGCCAACTCTCCATGTACAAATACATGTAACTTACCTTTTTAATTCTACCCCATATCCTGAGCCCACACACCATTTTGAGTTGGATTTTTTTTTTTTTTTTTTTAAGAGGGAATTTTATAGAATGGATGGTGGTAGAATATTGGTAGTATGATATGGAATCATTTGATGACCCCATTTTCCATGCCTCCATTTTGTGAACCTAATCAAAACCCCAATACTGCAAACACACACATGCTGCACTTCAAGAACATGAGGAGTCCATTGATTTCATTTAAATACGTTTAAATTTTTGCAGATTAGGCTCAGAATGAGTGATTCGGTAGCCTTTGAAATGAGTTAGTAGTCTAATTCCAGTTTTGAGTGGACATTCACCTCTATCACAAAGAATATACTTGCATGTTAATTAGCACTGTTGGTTTCAGCAGATTGGCCAAAAATTGTATGGAATGGAAACTGAATTCTCTTGCCATCTGAAGGGGCTCTGCAAGTCCATGATCCGAGCTTAGTAGAAGAGTGTTGTGAAAGATTTTTCTTTAAGCATGTGCATTTATTGCAAGATATTATCAACAGCTATATCTCATAATTGTAATGGCCCCTATAACATGCAACTCCCTGCAAATTGGGTACACCTTCAGTTATTACCAGAATTATTATTAATGACTCATTGGCCCCTCAGAATACATATATACGGTAATTGATACAGACGCATTTTTACATCCTGTCTTACCTCTTCTAATATAAGCTGTGTTTGTGACATTGATAATAACTTTCCAAGTAAATTTGAATTTAATTTCTCTTGGTTGATGTAACTATCTTTAAAATACATGGAGAAAAAAATAACTCCAAAAAAGATTGCTTTAATCATAGGTAACAGCCATTAAAGACAGCACTGTTACACATATTCTCAACAGAAAATACTCTACTATAACATATCAAATGACAGTCTCCAAGAATAAATATTTCAAATCAGAATAAACAGTATCATAAAATAACAGCAGAAACCATGACATAAGAATTATTCAAATTTCTCCCTTTTAAACTCTTCTGATATTAGTAAGGAGCAAGCCTGAAGATAGGTAAATTTCTCTGTATGTTTCAGAGTTTGCATCAGAGGAGGAGAGTTTTAAAGGTGGCAGATAGCAGTACTTTTACCTTGTCATGCTTTTGTCCTTAAAAGGAACTTTTGATGTTTCACATGATTTGTTTACAAGTCAGGTATTACATCATGGAAAATTACCAGATTGTCCAAAAATGAACTACCATATATATATCCAATGCTAATTTTTTCTCTCAAATCTTTCTTTTTTTTTTTCCAAATTCTAGTGGTTTAACTTGAACTCTCTCCTGATGGGTCCAGAACTAATATCGGATACATACCTTGCACTTTTCTTGGCTCAGTTACAACAGGAAGGTAATACTTGTTTGCAAATGTTAAACCTCATTGCTTAAAGCAAGTGATTAAAATCAGATAATTAACCTTTATTTTAAAGTGTGTTTGTATCCAGTCTTCTACATCAGTTTTGTGACTAAATTAGTGCAGTAATCTGTATAATCCTTGAAATGAGAGCTAAAGCCTAATATTGAATATCTGTATTATGTTGTTAGTAATTAATTATATCGTTTTGTTTTAATTTCATGATACATTTAGTTTGGGATATTTAATAATCCACACACCTTATGCTTAGTATTTCTTGTTTTTTATTCCCAGGTTATTCTATATTTGTTGTAAAGGGTGACTTGCCAGATTGCGAGGCTGACCAATTACTGCAAATGATTCAGGTACAGCAGATGCAGCGACCAAAACTGATTGGGGAAGAGACTGCACAATCAAGAGATCAAAGGTAAGGTAAATAAAGATTTATTTTGTAATGGTGTTGAGCTTGATTACTTTTAGTGACTGATGTCTACAAACAAGGCTCTTATTTCAAAGTAAACTTACAAAGTAGTGTTTTATAATATCTGTGAATTTAAAGCTGCTATATTCTGATTTATCCACAAATATAACTTGAATCTTAAATGTTTCCAAATATTAAAACATTTAAAAATATTCTAGTCAACCTGGTATGGTTTTGTTGCATTTTATCATGATTACATTGTAATGCTTATAAAGAAATTTAAGAGAGCTTTCAGTTTTCATAAGAATTACTTCATACATGTGTCATTTACTCGGTGTACAGCAGGTTTACTCCCATGGTTCTGCAGCAGGTAAAAACAGAGATCTTGTCTGGCAGTATAGCCTGGTTGAATTGCACATGGGGCTGGGAACCAGAAACTTCAGGGTTTTGCACTGTGATCATGGGCAAATCATTTAATTTCTTTTGTACTTCTGTTCATTCATTTTTCAGAATGTTTTTGCAGTACCTTGAAAATTCAGAGCTAAATCAATGCAAAGTATTATTCTTATTGTGTGATTCAAATGAAAATGTTATCTATGGCTGACTACAATGAGATTATCTATTCTGCAGGGTGCAAAAAACTGACCAGGAACAAGCTTTAGACATTAACCATCCCTTTGGTGGAACAGGCATGTTAGATGAAGACGAGGAGAATTTTCAAAGAGCCCTTGCTCTAAGCAGACAGGAAATTGATATGGAAGATGAAGAAGCTGATCTTCGTAGAGCCATTCAACTTAGTATGCAAGGTAAAAGACTTACTTTAAAAGAAGCTAGTGTTTGTCTGGCAATCACTTTGACCAGTTGAGTACTTGTGAAAGATGAAATATGACAGCTGAAATCAGTCCATGGGTGAAGTATTGTAGCTGTTTTCCCTGCCAGTGTGCCTCAGGCCCCCTGGAAAGTCTGTTTCCTAGGCATGAAAGGATATTTAATTGTGAACTTTGGTCCTTTTCTTGTGACTCATAACTGACTTCATTTTTAAGAGGTAGATAGTTGATGACTAGGAAGTGTACTGAAAATTCATTTAGACATCTGAATAGTCATTAGGTAATATCGAATTTTTTGGTTGGCTACTGTCTTGGATAGGTTTGAATCATTGATCTTTATGTGAAGTTCTCTGTCCCTCCATTCCCTGAGCCATTCACTCCTTGCCAGATCTATTGTTTAAACACTTTTGTCTATAGCAATAAAGATATATATTTTTTTAATATGATGGTCATGTTGTAATCAATTTTTTTCATTAATGTTTGGAGAGAGAATTTTAGCTACATTACATTTAAAATTTCTCTCTGCGATTGGTGTAATGAAATGCCATGTTCTAACTTTAGGGGGCCATCGAAGTGAGTTTTCAGACTCTGTATTGCAGAATATGTCACAGTCGTATGGTACACCTCAATCTGAATACCTTTCTTCAGAAGAGCTGCGAAGGACAAGACAGGCATATTTTGAAAAGTAAAGTATCTAGTGAAAAATTAAATTTTCTTGTTGACGTAATTCTGTTTTATGCTAGTATAACATTTTGCAGGTTGAGGTCAGATTTAGCTTTATTTCTCTCTCTCTCTCTCTCTCTCTCTCTCTCTCTCTCTCTCTCTCTCTCTCTCTCTTTTTAAAGGCTTTGTAGCACGTGTATTCTAGAAATTCTGTAGCTTCTAATTAGAGAAACTGGTTAAAAGGGAACTCTTTGCTAGTAAGATAAAGTTCCAGCCACGTGCATGCAGACACATATGTGGGTACAAAGATGCTATTTTACATGAAGTCTCATGAGTGTTGTTATAAATAACAATAATTATTTTATAGAGGATAAGTATCCTTGTATTGAGCCTTGCTTCTGGGATTATGGGGTCTCTATCATGTTATAAATCTCTTCACAAAAAAGCCATACTCATTAAATCATGGAATGTCCTATCTATATCTAGTGGAAGTATGTGCCTGGGAAATGAGAGAATGATGCAGGGAGTCGCATAATTTTCACTTATTTGGGTCCTTGCCACTCTGAACAAATGGTTGTTCTCTGCTAACCACAGCTGTGAGCAAGTAGATACTTAATACCAATTCAGTTTTTGCTTTAGAATTATATCTTGGTTGCATCTCTTCTGTTGTTGCTGCTTTTCCTTCTCCCTACCTTGATGGTGGGGAAGCAAATTGGAACTGGAAGGAAAAGTGAGGTGGGAAGGAAATTACATTGTGGATGAAATGCCATTCATTGGAATTAAGGGCATTTGGGTGCAAGGGTATATGATGGTACCTAACCCCATCCAAATATTTCTAACTTACCGGCTTTCCAAGGAATGAAAAATAACTTCTTTGCGTTGGGGAGCTGACAGAACAAGGACCCGGAAAAAGGGAAAATAAAGGCAATATAGGAGTTTTAAATGGACACTGTCAATTTAAATTTGGGACTATATGGAAATTTGCTGCTAGTTTTGTTTTGCCACTAATTTCAAATACTTTGGCAATTTCAGACAGCAGCAACAGTCACAGAAGCAAGGCCAGACCCCAGATATATGTGATAAGCCAACTACAAGTTCAAATGCACTAGGAACAGACCCAGGTATTGTTTTATTTATCCTATGATTTTCAACACAGATCTGAATCTAGGTTTTTCTCTGATGGGCTCTCTTTGCTGAAGAAGAGTTCCCCAAATTTTCCTTGTCTTTAGCTCCTCTAACAACTCCCCTTGGGGCTGCATGACATAGCTGCTATTTTTCTTGCTGGAAGGACACAATAGAGTTCTTAGATAGCCTGTTCTGCTGTGTTAGCCAAAAGTGTCATTCTTGAGTGATACGACACCACCTGTCCCAAAGGAGTGGACTATTTTACCTGCACACTACCCTTAGCTCCTGTTGGCCTAAAAAAGTAGAGCTACTGATTGAACATCGATCTCTCTCTCTTGGGAGTGCTCAGCACTGCTACTAGACCAACTAGGTTCTGGATTTTCTTTGTTTCTAGTTGAACATAGTATGGTAACTCCTTGGTGTACATCTAAGCAGCGTTTCTTATTACCAGCAACAGGATGCATGCTGAAAATGAATCTGTCTCTAGATGTCTATTCTCAAGTTTATAAAAAATACATTAAGCTGGAGCAGAGGCTTTAAACATGAAATATCAAAGATCTAAAGTTAATTATAAATTAAATAATATATTTTTATGGAATGATTACAGTCCACTGAAGAGTAACTGTTCAATGGACTGATCATTTCAGACTAAGTCTGAAATGATCACTTGATTGCAATGGGGCAAAAAAGAAATCTGAAAAAAGAAGTGGAAACAAAAGACAAGAAGTGATAAGAAAAATGTTTAAATTTTTATAGCTAAATTCCAGAAGTGATTAGACATAAATATTTTGGTGTGTTTGTCTCTTGGCAGGAGGTGATATGAGTGAAGAAGACATGCTTCAAGCAGCCATGAATATGTCCTTGGAAACTGTTAGGAACTGCCTGAATACAGAAGAAAAGAAATGACAACATAAAGTTTTTTTTCTTTTGTCAAAACACTCATAATCTCCATTTTAATGTTCTTGTATGGATGCTGTACAAGCAGGGTTCATTTCAGAGACACATGAAAGCTGTATATTTTCTTACCATAGATGCAAAGAAGAGGGTCAGATTTAAAAGGGGATTTGCACATAACAAAAATATTGCACCAGTTAGAAATTTTGGCCCTGATGCTGCAAAACACTTCAACACGTGTTACTTTGCTCATGTGAGTAGTTTCATTGACTTCAGGAGGATTACTCAAGTGAGCAAAATTATGCATACACTTAAGTGCCTTGTAGACTCAGGGCCTTTGTGTTGAATGCTGCACCCCGGGGCAAGTATAATTTACCTTTTCTTATTAAATGTCAGCACAAATTTCCTAAATTAGTATAGTTTTCTTATCGGTGAACTCGAATGCCATTTAATAATTTAAAAATAAATACAAAAAAGTTAGTCTCTTAAATCATTAATAGAAAAGATGGATGAATTTTAAAATAACCAGTAAACGCATTTTAAAATGAAAAAATTTTAATTCAGTCTTTTACCTTCTACAACCTGAGTTCCTGGTTCTATGTTTCTCCTGCAAGAATTGGTGCTAGGAGCTAGACTAAAGCTCCCTGGTCTGCAGTTTTGTGTATCTGTGAGAGGATAATTTCTGCACAAGAAACATAAAACCATGAGGTCTTGGAAGTTGAAAAGAAAACCCTTCAATATATTTGTAATTATAATGCTACACTGAAATTATCTTAATGATTTAAGATCTTTTACCTTTTTTTGTACTTTCAGTATCGTTAATATTATTTGAGAATCATCATTAACAGAAAGTTCATGTCAAAGCTTTTTCCGTTTTCTTACTTTAAGTCAGATGACTTGACTCCCCTTTTGTACTCTTTCCAATAAATGCTAAAGTTGGCTTTACTGGAAATGGTGCTTCTTTCTCTGAGTGAGACACAGCATGTTGTTAGTTGGGCTAAACAATTTCTTGTCTTTCTCTTCTGTTCTGTCTTCTATTTTTTTTCCTTTTGAGTTCCTCTTCTTACCCTCTCCTCTAACCATTTCTTCCTTGAGACTGATAGTAATAACAGCTATCTCTTCCCTGTTTAGTTAGTTCATCAAGCTGTATCAAGAGTGGGGGAGAGGAAGGAGGAAAGATTGAGATCCTATAATTTCAGTGTCACATATCTAAGGTGCATTCCTGGATTCTGAAATGACCCCTGTGCAAGTAGCTCTGTTAAGACTGACTGTTCATATTTGTATGTGTGTGCGTATTTTTCTCAAATGCTTTTTATGAATGTCTTCTATTTGTCAGAATTTTACAGCTTTTTCAGGAATGGCTTTCATTCATGCACCTTACAATTCAGTTATCATGTTTCTGTTACTGAGGAAAATAGAGGAGCAAAGTATGCAAGCTTGCTTGTTCAGTCAGTTTTAAGATTTACCCTTTGATACCCAAGATGAATGTGTGATAGAGTGACCAAATTTGGCTTTCAACTTTACTGCAACAGTTTTAAACATGTTCCTTTTTCCATAAATGGTGCTTTAAATATAAATTCTGTTTACATATAAATTATATGGAAATATGTTATAGATGTATGGTGTTTAATCTGTACTTCACTTAGTATGTAAGCAGTTGCCACAGACATTCTGAGAGTTTTTTGAAACTATACATTTAATTTCTTTACCAAAATATTTTAAAATTACACTATTGCACCACAGTAATGTATTTAATTATAATTAGATAGATAGAATAATAATTAGATGGAAATAAACATTCACCACAGAATAGTACTGTAAATAAAAGGGCCATTAGTTTTTGGTAAAGATTTGTATAGAATGATGGCTTCTTGATGGTTTAGAATATTACTGTAAGATAGAACCTTAGGCCAAATCTTGTTTCCTTTACTTGTATGCTTAATTTCCACTGATTTCAGTAGGAGTGTTTGCATAGGTAAGGTAATGTGAATTTGACCAGAGCAAAAGTAATGCTTTTCAAAATTGCTTTTTAGCTCCATCATTCTCATCCTTTTTAAGCAATGCTGTTTTGCATTTCAGAGTCTACCTAACTCACCAACAGATGAACTCTTTTGCCATGTCTGCTGCACCAACTTATTAAAAGAAACCACCCCCTTAAAAAAAAAAAAAAAAACACAGAACTTTGCAATGCTGAGTGGCTGCACAAGCCTATCTATGTATTTCTGCTTGACGATTGACTGTTCCTTGAAAATGAAAGTGGACAAGGACACACATAAAGCATGAAATAGATTTTATGCATGACTGGAAATTTGTCACGACTCTTCTTTTTCTGCCTCTTCACATTTTGCCTGCCATTAACATTATTTTTGGTATGATGCAAGCAACAGCTGGATGAATTTATTTGACTTAATTTAAAATGCAAGGTTTTATCTTTACAAATAGATATAAATTTGTAAAGGCTGTTTATAAGACTTCTTTTTTAAGTCATTGGTAATTCCTCTTCAGTTATGAGAAATTAATTTTTTTGGCTATCTACTGTAGCATTCCTATATACAAATCTGAACTCCTATATTCCAGTGATGTTCATGATTTGTTTTTATAATCAGTAAAGTATGGAAGTTCATGATTAAAACACCAAATCCATACAGACTATTTCACCACCTAAGTATTGTAGCACACAAGGAATGTAAGATCATATAATGCTTAAAAGGCACAACAGGGTGAATCAGATTTTATGTATAATCATATTCCTTTCAAAAAGCAGTATCATTCTAAAAATTAAGTGAGCTAAATGTGTACTTGGCTTTCTGAGAAATAAGAGGCTCACTCAGGCTGGTGACCTGTTAGTGACTCAGTTAAGAGGGAGCCCTTCAGGTTACGTACATAATTGTACCAAAGGAATAGGTGAAAATGAACTGGTGACAGTACACATATTACAGTCTAGATCCAAAGTACAGTGTGTGTGGAGCAGCCAAGAAGCCATCAATAAAATCTGATCTCATTTTCTCAGTGTGCATTCTTTAAGTGATAAGCACTTACTGACATGTATAAATTGTGAAACACTTTTGTAAATAAAGTTTAAACTATTTGAGTCTATTGCTTGCAGTAGCCATCTTTCAAAGCTGAAGTTTCATCCTCATAGCATTAATAGTAGAAAATTCATTATCCAAGAGAATAAAATATTTTTGTTCCAATCTGACATTTCTAAGAACTTCATATCCTGTCTATCCCTACCATGTTTAATCATTATTATGGTCCATGTGATGTAGTAGGTTCTTCCATCCACAGAAGTCAGGGAAGGAAAAAGTAATAGATTGGATAGCTGCATAATTAAAACGTGGTTCCATAACATTGTAACTTTATTCTGTCTTCCCAGAAAATGATCATGCTATAACAAGGTCACGTCAGGCAACAGTCATGCTTAATTATGGTTAATTTTAGGCTGTGTCTGCACTATAAATTTCTAATAACTAAATTCTTCTGACATTAAACCAGTAGTAGAAGCAAACTAGTTTCCGGTCTCCTATGTTTCGACTCCATATGGTGTCAAAACATCCTTCTTTATAGCAAGATTGAAGTGGTGGTTAAACTTCATTTTTAAATACAGTTCACAGGTTTTATGTTGCAAAGAAATACATATATGAACCTCCAGGTTGCTGTACTGCTTAAAATGTGTATTAATGGTAGTAATTTGGTTTTCATAAATCCATAATATTGTATGTATGTGGGGTGGGCAGAAAGTGTATGAAAAGTACTTGCTACACATACATAGTAAATGCAGTTCCACCTCCAAATGCCAGCCAAACATTGTGCTTTGTTTAGGAAACTAACCATGTTTTTAGAAACAAGTGGACCAAAAAGCGTTAAGATTATCATAAACTGAATAAGAGGAGATAGTATCCAGAATTTAGTGTATTTTGTAGCATTTCAATTACATGTTAAAATATACGAATTTTGCCTTTTTACAGTTCCTATTAGCAGCACATCTCCTTGGGTTTTTGCTTCTACGGTATTTAAAATCAGAATCAGTGATGACAAAAAACCCCCACAAAATTTGCTTAATCAAATATAAAGTTAATCAGATGATTTTTTTTATGACAAATACGAAATATTGTGGACTAATTGTCCTTTTTAAAGTCGAATTAAGCCAGTGTAGACGTGGGGTAGCCCTAAGTCAACTTAGGGCTACCCCAGGACTACACCAATGCCCTCCCTGCTTAGTTAAAGTCGACTTAAAATGACAAGTGTAGACATAGCCTACCATAGTACACATTTGTGTGGTTCTATTAAACATTTTCAGTTACAGAGTCTTAATTTTCAAGAGAAGTAAAAATAAAAGAATTGAAATTCAAATTTAGTTTCTACATCACTGGATTTCTAATTAATTTTTTAAAATCTGACATTCCATGTATATCCAGCTTATAGTTTATTTTAAAAGCTTGAAATGTATTTGGCCAGAGCGTTGAATGCATTACAGCACTGATTCTTGATAAACCTTAGAGAGAGATTTCCAAATATGCACACATGGACAATAATATGTTATAGATGTGCAATTATAAATTGTATTAAATATTGACATCTAAAAGCTATCAAAATAAAGGTGACTATTATTTTTAATGTCCTCTCTTAATGTGATTTTTTTCCTGTGTTTTTTTCCTTAATATGGGTCTGATCCCAGAGTCCACTGAAATCAATAGAAGTATTTCCTTTGATTTTGGTGGGCTTTGAATCAGATCATGTTTCCATAGCAACTAGCAAGGTAGAGCACTCTTAATTACCATTGATATTTTTTGTATCTTTTGATAAAAGTTACAAGATTATATTTGGAACTGTGTTATTAAGTGAGAAAGTAGTTTGAATAATATTTCAACTAGATCTAGTAAAGATTGGCTTCATTTCTGTTGAATAAAAAATTGTCTGCTAAAATGCTATCATTTGCTATAATCCTGCAGACACATGCTGTGTATTCACGACCTAATGTATCATTAGTATAGATATATTAGAGCTAATATATGCTGTAAGACTTTTGTATACCGTGATAATAGCAGTGTTTATTTGTTCTAGTAGGAGTGAAGCCATTCAGCTAAAAATAAATCCCTAATGTTAAGCTGTCATTTTCTAGCAAGCAAAGTATTTCATTGAGCATCTGAGATGTGAATACCGTAATCTCTCTGCTTCATTTCATTTGACTGTACACTGTGGCTGAGTGATTGTTGTGGTCTTGCAGTCATTTGTTCATACATTTTTGATGGTGAGCAGATCTATTCAAGTGAGTAGTTAAATGTAGTTAAATGTAAAAAAAGAAAAAACCTGTGATATTTTCTTATCAGTGTTGTAAAATGAACCACACTGGTAGGTTATTTATTCATGTCCAATACATTTTTTCTTAATTTTTTTAATTAACAATGAAGCATAGGCTCAAATGAGGAGAGATTTCTACCATATGGTAGAATTAACCAAACTGAGACCTGTAACTTTCTAAGGTGAGATTGAGAGTAATGGGAAAGTCATGTGTTTTGGCTTGGGTGGGTGGTCCAGGATTAGGGTTGCCAACTTCTAATCTCTGAAAACCATGCACTCCTTCCCCTGAGGCTCTGCCTCTGCCATGCCCCTTCCTTGAGGCACCGCCTCTCCCCTGAAGTCCCGCCTTGCCATGCTTCGTCCACCAAGCTCCCTCCCTCCATTGCTTGCTCTCCCACCCTGTCACTACTCTCCTACCCCTGGGACTCACCTGTTGCTTGCAGAGCTGCACTGGGAAGAGGTGACGCAGAGCCTGCCTACTTGCCCAATCAGGGCACAGTGGGGCAGCAAGAGCTTGGACCTTTCAGCGAGGACACAGAGCAGGGGCTATCACAGCACAGTGGGAATTGGTCCCTGGAATGAGGATCCAAGATGGGGAAATTACGGCACAGCCAATGGGAAGTGTGTCCCCGACTTTGAATTAAAAACCTAAGTGTATTATAATTTAATAATTTGTTTTGCTGAATTAGACTAACATGGCTACGCCTTTGGAACTTCTATAAGCAAGCTGGGAATGGCATTATTAAGATACCCAGGCCAGGACAGCACCTTGTGGGTCCTGGAGTAGAATTTTAGGGTAACAGTATCTGTCTGAATGTGGGGTCATTACTCATATGGCTTGCTTTGTATGCATGCTTCTAACAAAAACATTTGGTGACACATCAGACAATAGCATTGTGTTAATGGGTATGTCCACACTGGAGCCTTTGGTCGACAAGAACGGTTAAGTTGACCTACAGACTGCAGCATCCACACTGGGCACTTATTAAATCGACTTAAGCGCTTCCTTAAGTCAACACCACCACCTCTGAAGGTTGACTTAACGCTTAAGCTACCCACAATGCACCACTCCTCTGTCGCCCTAGCACCTGCCAGTGTGGATGTTGGCATTCGACTGGAGCGTTCAGTGTGGACTCTCTAAATCGGCTTAACAAGGTCGACTTAAGGTCGACTTAAAGTCAACCTTGTTAAGTTGACTTAATGGAACCTCCTTTGTAGACATAGCCAATGTGACAGCAACCTTCATTGGTCATCTTTAATCTCATCAGTGAGTTATTCATAGCACAGTACTTAAAAGAACTCACAGTATTTTGCAATGACACAAACTAGACTTTTTTTTTTATTTGGGTATCAGTTAATGGAAATGATAATGACCAGGCTACCATCTACTTTCTGGTGAGACTGACCATAATGGGACAGGGATGATCCTTGCAAACAGAGGATATTTTGTACTAATGATACATTTCATAGCCAGTAACATCTGAAAAGCTATGAAAAATTCTCCTGGATTGACTGTAAAGGACCACCTACAGTAATAATGATCAGAGTTTGGATACAAGAAAATAAATTGAAATAGAGAAACTTTTTATAAGTATTGCCATTACTGTGACAACATTTTAAATCTGAGATTAAGTTCTGACAGGCTAATGCATCAGTGATGAAAATAAAGACGATTTCCACAGCTTCTTGTGGAAGCTATACTCTACATTTTGTATACAAAATCTACGTAGTCCTATACTGAATAGATTAAAAATTGATTTACTGAACGCTCTCCAAGTAATTTTGAATGGAGATTCATCAGCCAACGCTATTCAATATCTTTTATCAATGATCTGGAAGAAACCACAAAATCATTGCTAGTCAAATTTGCAAATGACACAAAATGTGATGGAGTGATAAATGATGTGGATGAGTCAGGTTTACAGCCTGGCCAAAATCACTTGCTAATATGGGATGATTTGAATAACATGATTTAACACAGTGAAATGAAGATGGTATATTTAGGAACAAAGAATGGAGGTCACATTTATAAGACAGGGGACTGTGTCCTGGAACACAGTGATTCTTAAAAGGACTTATTTTAGAGATCACAGCAGCTAACCAACTAAATGTGGCCTCTCGGTCCTATGTTGTAGTATATCTCAGATGCATATTACAACAGGTGAACATCACAGCCACCAATGCCAAGAGTAAGTGGAGCATAGCAGCACTGATACAGGGTCCTACGAGTCACTTTTTCCCAAGCAGCAGGTCATGACCCAGTAGTGCCTGTGGGAAAATTTTAAATGAGTTCTGGTCTCAGTTCAGAGTGGAGGCTCTGAAGTAAAAGGGTTGTTGGAGAGCAAGCCCACCCCATACTTTTGTTATGCTTAGTAAATGAACAGCGAGATCTTATTCAGGGGGATAAGACACTATGCCACATTTATTGTGAATACAAGGATCCAAAAAGCATTCTAAAGCATTCTCTCTCTCTTACTAGCCTCAGCGTCACTCGAGTTCAAACCACTGGCCAGGTGGATGAGCTTGAGGGTGCAGCGGGGTCCAATTGGTCATGACACAATGCTCCTTGTAGATAAGAATGAACCCAGTCTTTCTTTTTTTTTTTTTTTAGGTTTTTTTATAGGGTTCAGACTATATGCAATTCTATGAAAACTGCTATGTCATGTTGTTTTTATGTTTGATGTGATGATCTATTACTTACAGATGTAACAAACATGATTTTTTTATTGTTTTGTTTTAAACTTTATTATGCCATGTTTTGGGGGAGGGGAATGTTTGCCTCCTTCATTCTTTTTTGTTAATTTTTTTTTTACATTCTTTAGCCATATGAATCCTTATCGTTTGAGAACTGGTACATTTTTGTAGCCTTTTATTACTTTTTAAAATTTCTATTTCTATTTATTTTTAATTATATAAATTAACACACTAGTTTTTAATTTTTTTGTTAATTAACTTATAAATTTTGACAAAGACAGGTGAGATTATTTCTCCCGCATTTACAATTTTGGGAAATTGCTCAAGATGGCACAGTGTTATTTTTTTGCATTATAATTTCAATAAACAATTTTTATTAATTGCTTTTATGGGGTTTTTTGGCTTTTAAAAACAAAATTTAGCAAGACAGTTTGTTACTGACCAATACTGAGAACTGTAAGGCTTTACAACTTAAGGTCACAGGATGTTATATTGCAAAGATAGCCAGCCTAGCTGGCCTTCTTGCTACTTAAATTTAAAATCTTACATTTAGAATGTTACGTAATGCAGGCAGGCCTATAAGCCTACATTTTCCCCCCAGGGACCTCTCTTGTCCTTCCAGCTTTGGGTGTTGCAACCTAGTGTAAAGGGTTGCAATGCCACTCAGGTTTGGCCCAGCCACTGCTTCAACATGATTGAGGAGCAAAATTTGAGTGAGTGGCATTGTGATCTTGCACATGGGGTCATAGTGCCACTCTGATAAATCTGAGTGGTATTGCAACTCCATGTGATAAGTTGCAATGCCTGGAGCAGAGAATTGGGCCCATCCCTGTGAGGCATGAGCCACCATTGTGGAATAAGTGTTGGCAACTCAATCACTACCGCCTTTTTGTCCCATGGGGCCTCCTTTCCGCAGTAGGCCAGGATTAGGGTTGTAGTGCTGCAGTGGAGAGTGCTGCTCTGAGTGATTTGTACTCTTTAGCAGGGCAAGAAGGAGGAAGTGGTGTAGAAAGATGATGGGCTATAATTATTGCCCTCTCCCTTCTTTCTCCTCTCCTTAAATTTGGGCCATGGGTGATTCACCATAAAAAGACCAAATGTAGTTGGTGAGTAGCTTAAGTAGAAAGTTTGGGAACCACTGACATGTAAGATGTATCATCATCATCAAAGGGTTTCTTAGCTCTTTCATTAGAAGACATGTTATTAGGTCCTATGTTTTTGTTCAGTTAATAAACATGATTCATACTGAGATTTGATCTCTTACTATTTAGTCCTCAGGTTTCTCTTACTCTTCTCATGACAACTCCAAGGATATTCATTTGGAAAGATAATTTTAATTAATACTTTTAAAGCTTTTTATCCCAAAAGATCATCACACTTTATAGATTCATAGACTTTAAGGCCAGAAAGAGACCACTGTGATCATCTAGTCTGACCTCCTGCATGCTGCGGGCCATGGAACCACACCAAGGCCTGCAGGAGCAGCTAAGTCTGGATGCCACGTGCGGCCGCCCCTCTGCGACGGGCTGACAGCGGAGATGTCGGATTGTCTGTCTGCAAGGGAGCTCACCGCCCTCCCCGTGGGTGAATGAAGTAAAGACTCCGAGTCCTCCCGTCCCGGCAGATTGTGCCGCAGAGCGGAGCGACATCCGCAGAAACCACACACATTGCGACTAGCCTAAAGCCGGGAGCGGGACCAATAGACTCTGTCCGCCGCTATCCCGAAAGCCTTTGCTGCCATGTACACGTCCCAGGACTCGGAGTGGTGTGACGCCGCTCTAGCCTCGCGCAGGGAATCTCTATGGTTGGGCGGGGAGTCCGGCCCGTGGGCTCGGAGCGGAGGACCCGGAGGTGTCATGGCGGCCGTTGAGGTGGCAGCCCCTGGCGGGGTGATGGCCGGGGCGCTGGGGCTCCTTCGCTAGGCGCGGCGGGAGCTCCCTTTCCTGAGAGCGCGGGGCCGGGCCGGGTGGCAGGAGCCGGCTCTCCGAGCCAGGCTGCCCGTTCCCCCGGGAAGCAGCGAGCCGGGGCCGGGCTGCCCTGGGGTCCGGCTCCCTCGCGGAGGTCTGTGCCCAGCGCTGGGCCTGAGGGCAGTTGGGGCCCGGTGAGCAGCAGCGGCAGAGATGGCCTCTTGGCTAGGAGGCCTGGGCTCGGGGCTGGGCCAGTCCCTGGGGCAGGTGGGGGGCAGCTTGTCCTCCCTGACCGGCCAGATCTCCAACTTCACCAAAGACATCCTGCTGGAGGGCAGCGAGGAGGTGGGAGGTAAGAGGCCGCTGCGGGGCCAAGTCAAACCTCTGCTCCGGGCGGGGGGCGCTGGGGGAAGACTGACTGCTGGCTTCACGGGCTGTGAGGCTTCATTTGTCAGTGAAGTGCCAGGTACTCCTCTCGTACCATGTCAATGCTGGTAACTGATAAAGGGGATGTAGCAATTGTTATCCGTGGGAAACAGCTTATTTTGGACTGTGTCCAGCCTGACAACCTGAATCTGGAGATAAATGTCACTGAGATTTTAAATGTCTTAGCGAAGTTTACCAGTTTAGTGGAAGAATTGTTGCCTTCACTTTCCCTTTATTAATACCATCATTATCAATAATAAAGATAAATAAAATAGTTAGTGATAGTGGAGTTTGATGTTCCACCTGTTGGAGGGTAGCATTAACACTGCTGATCAAAACTATTAAAATTTGCTCTAACAAATTGTGTGTGTGTTTCTGGAAGGGCTGAATGCTCTCCCTCTCTCCCTGCCTGCCGTCTATTTTAAGGTCTCACTCTGTGTACACCATAGTATCTGCGCTCTGTGGAAACCAACTTAGCAAAACAAACGAGATATAGTAGAAACTTATTGAAAGCTATATAATACAAAAGTGATTGGCATATGTCCGGTTCCTATTCTTGTTTTGTTGTCTTGAAGTGTTTGATTTGTATTAGGGTACTGTGCTGGTCGGGAATGAAAGCATATCAGACTTGTGTTTAGCTTATTATGTTTATTCAGTTTATCTATATTTTGGCTTGATCTTTTCCATTTGGAATGGGGGAGGTTGTGTAAAACTGCAAACAAATCACTAGATTAGTATTTTCCACATATGTAAGTGATTTTAAGTCTAGGCATGTCACCCAGGCAAGGCTTTAATATAACTGAAACTTTTGTTAAAACAAACAAGGAGTCTTGTGGCACTTTTAAAGACTAACAAATTTATTTATTGCATATTTATTTATCGCAGACTCCTTGTTTGTTTTGCTGAACTAGATTGACACGGCTCCCCTTTGGAACTTTTGTTGTTTATATTACAGTAGTGCCCAAAGAACCCAATCAAGATTGAAGCCTACTGCATTATGTACAATAAAATAGGAAAACAGCCCTTGTCTGAAAGAGCTTACAATCCAAAATGATAAAACAAGGCAAAAGGAGAACAAAAATGATGCAACATACAAGCAAATGACCAGTTCAATGACAGTGACACATGGTGTTAATTCCATGTCTGTTTTAGTATTAAATTTTAATATTCTGTTTGAATTTCCCAAACCATTTAAGCTTTTAAAATGAAACTTTTCACTTTTCCTGTTATAGCTATCTGCCTACATGGTGAAAATATACATAAATGTATATAGTTAACATAATTTTACATCTGACGATTATGAATTTGTTTGAGAAATACTCTTTAATCTAAGGTTTTGTGGTTTGTAATGGTTGTCATTACCAATGGGAGGCCCAGAATTTGGAATTAAATAACATTAGCCACTTAATAACATCAGCCTTGTGAAGTTATCAGCAAAATAGGAATTCTCTGCAGGCAAGCTGTTCCAATATTAAGTGGGCTGAAAATATTTTCATTATAGGACTGCCAATATAAAGAAACCTCCAAAAGATAAAGGAGTTTGTTCTGATGGCTGCCATATACTCTGAGGAAAGGTGGTCTGTTTCTCTCTATTCTGAAAGATTACTTACAGTCTTGCATTTAATAATTGCTTTAAAATTCCCAATATTATATTAATTTGGTTTGGAACGTTCTTTCACTTCAGTGGGTGCCTCATCATGGATCTTTCTTCTGTTACCTGGAAGTAATACAAGAGATATGAAGGATACAAATTTTTTGATTAAGAAGTTGAAAATTCTTATGTAGTATGTTAGAGTTTTATGTAGTGATGTCAATGTGTGTTGCTGTTGCTCTTGTTCTTCTATCCATTGATGCCTTTGGAAATGTGATGTTTCAACTCAGTAAGAATTCTTTCCATGGAACAGGCAATTGTAAGAGGTAGCAGCATCCAGATCTGTCTGTATATATCTAGATGCCTGGTATTAGTGCTAGTGGAGTCTTCTTGAAAAGGGGAAAATTTCCCATTTCCAATAGTGCAACGCTCCAGTTTACAGAGGTCACACTTGCAAACACTGTACTTATTTGGTTTTTACCTGTTTTATTGGTGTTCTTTGTCATGGGTTCTTTTCCCATTACAACAGGTAATTTTGCACCTGTCTTGTCCTCTGCGTTATATAGGAAATCTAGGCACCTAACTTAGGTTTTCTGACTCAGTGTAGTGATTTTCTGGGAGGTGCTTAAAAATTAGGTATTGTGGTGTTCTGTGTCACAATCTAAATCCCTTTGTGTATCTATCCCATAGTGAACAGTTTCACCTCCAAGCAGTAAGAAGGTAAATATGGGTCACAGTCATAAGGAAATTTAAAAAATGCTAATGGGAGGGGGTTAATGGAAGGGAAGAGTATTTTTAATCTTATATAACCCTTGGTAATGACACAGAGCATTGTTTTCCCCATTGCTCCAAATTATTTTGGTTTATAAAAACTATAGAAGATTGTGAGCAGCTTCAGTTGAATTTAAACACAGTAGTGGCAGGAAACAGAATTAGTAGCTTAATGACACATTACATTTAATTTGGATAAATGCGAGGTAATGCACACTGGCAAATAGTCTATATTTCTGTTATATTGGCGTTGAGCTCTAAATTTTACAAACTTCTCTGAGGAAGACGATCTAGTGGTCTTTATGCTCAGTGAAGAGGCATATTTCCCCAGCACACAATTGCAGTAAGGAAAAAAATACAAATACAATAATGGAGTGCTTTTAAAATGGGTTAAAACCATGCAGAAAATATTACCTATTATATGTAATAGTGAGATACCCTCATATATACTGTACTATTTCTGACTTTGGTTGTCTTATTTCAGGAAATGTATAGCAAAACTGAAAAAAGCTCAGAGAAGTGAGAAAAACTTGGATTTATATATTGTGTTTCAAAAAATATGAGAGGAAGAATTTTACTGAGGTGTTTAAAATTATAAAGAGTACAATAAAATAGAATATTTAAATAATTTCAGATTAGAATAGTAGTTTTTAGATGCAACAGGAATAAGTTTACAGTTTGCCAGTTCCAAGAGAGTACTTCAAAAAGCCTTGGAAACAAAAAATATTCAAAAATCCTGAACTGAAGAGGTTGTTTGCACTGTAGTCCGTAAAACATTTTTTAAAATGTAGAAAGAAAAAAAGAAGAAGAGTGACATAGTAATAATATGCACCTAAGCCAAATAAAGACTTTGAAATATATATACCTGAGAGTGCCAGTTTGTGTGTCTGGCTGTGGAATTGTCACAGTCAATTCATATGTGCACACTGTAAGTGATATATATATATATTTTTTTTTTAATCTTTCAGATGCCACAACAGAACTTCAAGTATCCAATTCCAGGCTGAGAGAAATAGAAAGTATTCATGCAACACAAAGGTTGGAAGTAAGCAATTCTTGAATGCAGTGATTAGGAGAAATAAAGTCATGCAGATCAGGACCAACTTATATTTTTTCTTTCTGTACACATTAGAAATATGATTTTTAAAAATACTCATTCTGAAAGAAATTCTAGAAATGAGGCTGACAGTGGTGTTGAAGTTCCAGCTTTTCAGCCTGGTGATCATCCATCATTATATTCAGAGGACCGAATTTGTTAAGTGCACATGAATACATGTATTGCAGATTTACCTTTTACATTGATTGACTTCTCCACTCTGGCTTTGTTCTTGTCAGTCAGTGGGGCCTTGAAATGTAACAATAGTTAGTGGCTCTGAAATGTTTTGAGATCCAGGTTTCTTATAAGTTTCAGTGTTTTTCTGACTGATAAGGGGATAGACTGTTGCTTCATTAATAGCTGGATTTGCATTTCAGACTTGAGCACAACTAATCTAGAAGATGTAATTTCTGGCCTGTCACCCTCAATAGCAACTTTTTATATACAGTATTTTAAATGATAGGGTGTTTAAGTTTGAAGAATAAAGTAGGACGGCATGGGAAGTCTGCAACATAATTATTTTAATTTTGCCCCCTCAGCAAATTCCATAGGCACATAAGACTGAGATTTTTACTTTTATTAATAATCATTTTTACATTTTTCTAGAACGAGAGACTGAAGAAGGTTTGCAGTGAACTAGAAGAAAAGCATGAAGCAGCAGAACTTCAGATAAAACAGTTATCCATAGAGTACCGAAATCAGCTGCAACAAAAAGAGGTACAATGCAGCATAAATCATTTCAGGCAATATATGTCTGTATTTTTTAATAAAAATATACTAAATTGAATTTGTTTGTATAATAGATAATATCTGTAGCTCTTCAAGAAAATACAAAATCTAAAGGTAAAAGGCAAACAGACAGTTAATCATGGTACAGAGTACATTATTGCCCATCCTATCATTTATGCTGTTGCTTACTTATAAAAGTACAGATTGTCTAAGTCACTCACAGAATGTTCTAAATCATGTCACATATCAGTTTGCACTTAAACCTGCAGCATGGCTTACTATAATATAACTATGGATGTAAATAGCTTCTGAAATATCTTTTGTCACAATTTCTCCTTATTTTATTACCATTGAGGAACAACAGAGTAGATTAATCACATATTATTATATATCACTTTATGGCTCTAAATCATTATTTTTGGCAGGAAAGATGAGAAAGGAGAAAATTTTCTTTTTAAAAGGAAGTGTTTACTTCTATTGTTTGTTTGGTTTAAGTATAGACTTAAAATGGGACAGGATCAGCATTTGCAACTCTGGAAAGTGGCTTTTTACGCTAAAAGTAGTCTTCTATACATGGTACTGTAACTGTGTTATGTGAGATTTTAGAGACCTCTAAACAAGGAAAACTAGCAGTACATTTGTAAAATTTGCTTTTACGGGACTGACTTTCTGCTAAAAACCTGTCTTTAAGATGTATGTTGCACCCATGGAAGCCAAATCTCCCATTGACTTCAGTGAGAGCAGGATCAGACTCTTGATCTGTAAATGCCTAGGAAAGGGCATAATAAAGTTGGAAAAGCAACATCTCGATATTTATAATATTCTATCCATTTAAATTTTATCTTAGTTTGCACAATTTTCCTTTGATCTAAGCAGGACTCCTTCAATATAATGTGTTTTGAATACAAAATCTTCAATTCACTGAAAAGCTGGAGTATAAAATAAACTGAATTTTAGCATCAAAATAAAAAACTTGAGGAACCCTTTACTTGTTGTTTTTATTTTAATATTTAATTAAAAAGCTACCACTTTTATATTTAACTGTGTTGTGGGACTTGGCACTCAGAGACCTTGCTGTAGAATTTAGGTTCAATTGCCTGGTGAATACCCCAAAACCTTTATTTACAAAGGATGCAGTCTATTTAACTGACAGTGTAGACACTTTGCTCATATAGTGCCTTAGCTGACTAGTGCTTAAATGTCATAAATATAATTTTTAGAATAAGATTTAAAAGAGTCCTTGCTTCGTAAGAGGCCAGTCTAGAAATTCTTCTTTATTGAGTTGTGAGGAGAGGTTTTTGGGGTTTTTTTTCAAACTAGTGAAAGAACAAGGAGACCTCAGTAATTTTATGTCAGATGAGAATGCAAATAGAAGACTTAAATTTAATTAATTTACCAGAGATAAAGTGAATATATTTTGAGATTTTCTTTTTACTAAAATCAGGTATTGTATTCCATATATTTAGGTGGAAATCAGCCATCTAAAAGCTAGACAGAATGCTCTACAGGAACAGTTGCAGACATCTGCTCAATCAGCACAGTTAGGGGCTGGTGTTTTGCCACCAACCACTACATCAGCTTCCTTTGTTCCTGTGGTTAGACATCATTCTTCAAGTTTTCAAGGAGATGACATGGACTTTGGAGATGTAATCTGGTCCCAGCAAGAAATAAACAGATTGTCCAATGAAGTTGCTAGACTTGAATCTGAGGTTGACCGCTGGAAGCAGATAGTACAGGTGGGTGAAACAAGTCATGTGCAAGTTCATATTCAGCAATGGTAAGTAGCATGATCTGATGGACTGACTACAGGACTAAGGCCCAATCTGCTCTTAAAATTTAGGTCAGCATAGCTGCAGTGCTCAAGGTTGTGACAAATCCACGTTCCTGACCACCATAGCTGTGCTGAACTAACTCCCAGTATAGACGCAGCTAGGATGATGGAATTAATGGTGCTTCTGGCAACTTAATTACTGTTGCTCAAAGAGAAGGTGTTCCTACAGTGATGGAAAAACACCTTCTGTTGTATGCTGTGTCTACACTATGACATTATGTCAGCATAGTTGTGATGCCATAGCTGTGTAAGTTTTCTTTAAATGAAAGAAACTGTTAAATATGCTAACGTGTCCTAAATCCAATCAATATACTGTGAAATTCACCAAAAGAAAAGCAGAGCTGTTCTTATATTTCAATTGAGAAATGCTTTTTATAATATTTTTCTTTGAACTAAAGCTATTGTAGTTTTAAACTTCACATTTTAAAAGCTGTCTTTATAATCGAAATACCTGCATTTGAAGAATGTTGTGATAGAAGCTGTAGTGTACTTACATTTTCTATTTATTTAAAATCATTTTTCAAACTGAAGTATTATTTTTCTTTTTATCTAGTCTTCCAGAGTACAAGGAACCAATAATGCCGATCAAAGTGAAATCTGCAAACTGCAAAATACTATCAAGGTAAAGTGACAGTTTTGTCAAATCAGCCCACACAGATACATTTTTATAATTTGGTGCAAAGCCCCCAGTCCTGCAGATGTCACATGGGCAGTCCTAGTGTCTTACGTCACACATTTGTTATGAATCAAGCCTGTGCATAAACAGTGCTTTTTTTTGTGACGGTACGCATTGGTACAGGGTACTGGCACCTTTTATTCACAGTGATGTGGCCCTGATTCCTGCTGCCAGCAGCAGCGGCCCCAGGTCTCTGGCCGGGGCCGGATCCAGTCACCCCGGGTTCTCCAGGGCTGGGGTTGGGGCCGGATTGGGCTCCTGCCGCTGCGGCAGCCCAGCCCCCCGTCCCTGTCCAGGGTTGGGGCTGAATACTGGAATTTAAAAAACAAACAAAAAAACAAAAAAAGCACTGTGCATAAATGTATAAGTGTTTATAGGATTAGGGCCTAAGTATTGGCATGTAATGTAATTGTATTTAAGGCTGAAATGTTGCCACACCTTCTATATTTTAAAAAAATTCTGATCGATTAGAAGGGAGTGTCTCTCAGGTTGATCATATAACTGGCTCATTATAATATTATAGGCTTGAGAGCATAAAGTTTGTAAAATTCAGGCCAACACTTCAAAAGTAGCCAGTGATTTGTAGTGCCTCAATTTTTGGGTGCCCATCATGAGAGACCTTAAGATCGGTCTATCTCCCCAACTCCTTGCTCTGATGTGCTGAGTCTCTACAACTCCAAGTGAAATTAGTGGGAACTATCAGTGTTAAGCACTTCTGAATATCAGGCCCTTTATGGTTAAGTTAGACCCCAGAAAATTATGTTCTTAATATGTATATACATATTTTTATGCATATCTGGATGTAATTTAGCTATGTTCTGAGTCCTGTTTTTTTAAGTTTAAACATTCTACCACATCAATGTACTATAAAGATGTGAAAGCATATATATGTAAATTATGAAATAAGATAAAACATTTTTTAGACTTCTAAATTTGATTTGATTTTGCAGCTTCGTTGCATCTTCAATACATAGTGCAGTGAGAGTAAGTGTATTATTTAGTATAACTTTAAATTTTCTAGGTTTTGTTTTTCTCCCATTTTTTTTTTTTTTTTTTTTAAAGTAAGTTATGATGAATGATGAAGAAGAGACTTCCTGGTTAATAATGCTTACTGGGTGAAGTTTAAGGAATGACAGAAAAACACCTGAACATTCATTACTGCTATCAAATGTTAGAATTTTCCTGTTGCTTATACATGAGAAAGTTGAGGCTAAGGTTGGGGTCGACATTGTGGCTGTGAGTAAATTCTCATGTTTGTAGAAGGTAAGGGCTTGTTTATGTAGAAGGTTAGTACCCATCAAGCCAGGATGTGAATCTACAGGGCACCAGTTTGCCACACACTAACTCAGCATGTGGACACTGCTACCACATAGCAGAAGTCCTGGAGCGCTGTTTAGAACAGTGCTTCGGCACTTTCACTTCACTGTGGTAATGTCCATGTGGTGAGTTAATGGGTGGCAAGCTCATGCTCTGTAGTTTCACACCCTCGCTTGCCAGGCACTAACTTATTGTGTGCATAAGCCCTAATTTATATTTTGGTGAAAAAATACCACCAGGTATTTCTTTACTTATTAAATGTTCTTGTTTTCAACTTTACATTACTGTCCAGCTCCAAAATGATTTTTCCTTCCAGTATTGGTAAAGTTCTTAGAAAATGTGACATGCTGTAAGTGTGTAAGTACTTTTGTTATTTACAATGATAATGTTCAGAGTGGGCACTTTTAGGGAGTTGAGGACCTGAGGAAAACTAAGGGGCCTTCACATAGCTGGTTATTAACTGCTGCTATGAATTGCTTTACTTGGGAGTGTAGGGGATTGTGGAGGGATGTGTGTCACTATTGCAGTACTTTTCTCTGTGCAGAAAGAATCAGAATAGAAATGCACATCCATGGACACAGTGCATTTTGTGCTCAGGGTTCCATCTCTCTCCCCCTCTCTCACTTTTATTGTCATAACTTTCTGTATACAGGTCCACAAGAAACATGTTTAATTGGCACTACTGGCACATCAATGGTTAGAGTGCATTAGTTAACATGAGTTCTCTCTTCAGTGAAACAAAAAGACAATCTGAACTTGCATTAATAGAAGTTAGGAATTTTTGTCTGTCATTGCAGCAGGGTGGCAGATCTGAAAATACAACATATTTGGCATCTGAAGCAATATTAACCTTATGATAATTTAACTGTGTGAGTGGGAGCATGTGTGTGCAAGGAGTTAGGTAATGGAAAGGACTCCCAGTCATCTATCCATCTGGATGTCCTAGTTTTCCTGTCTTTTTTGTGTCTTCAATTACAAGTTCTTTAGGGTGAGACTCTTTTTGGTTTGTATTTTGCACCAAGCCAAGCGCATTGTTTGATAGATAGATAATTTTTAGAAGGTCATGCTTTATTTTTGGTTGTAGAGTGCTTGCATTTTAAATATTTATTTTTAAATTACACTCTTTAGGAATTGAAACAGAATTTAAGTCAAGAAATAGATGAACATCAGCATGAGCTTTCAGTATTACAGGATGCACATCGACAGAAGCTAGCTGAACTAAGTCGTCGGCACCGGGAGGAATTAGGTGAATATGAAGAGCGAATTGAGGAACTTGAGGATCAGTTACAGCAAGGTATTTATTACTCTGCGATCATGCTGTTTTATTGACTCTTGACCTCAGCTTTTATATGAAATGAATTTTATTCTGAATATCAAATGCACATACAATGAACAGTATAATCAACATCCAATATATTCATATGGATTTAGAAAATCTTTGGTTTTAATTGATTCGAACACATTTAATTGCATTATTAATGGCAGCTCTTCTCAAGAAATGCATGTGACTTTCAGCTGTTGACCACTCACATTCTGGTCTAGGTACTGACTAAAAGGCTTTTTAAATCAGTTAAATTAATTTTTCAGACCACAGAGGTTACTACCTGTGGAAGGCTTCTCTCCTGCTATTCCTAATCCACTAGAGTTGAAAACTGTCTGAGAAACTGATACATCTCTTCACTGGTATTCACTGTGGGGTTTTTTGTTTTTGATTGTTCTTGCACAATAATTTGTCCCCTCAATAATCTATTTATGTCTATTTAGAGTGATGAGCTCAGGCAGATGGTATGCACTAAATCCATAAATCCAATACATATTCAGTTGCAATCCCATATAAATTTAGAAAGAGACTTCAGAATAGAGTGTGACCTTTTCAACACAACAGATTATTCTGGAGGCAAGTAGAAGGTATTAAATGTGTCATTCACGGAATGACATGAAGTCAGATATGATAGTGCCCTGCATGGATACAAATATGTGGATCCGCATCCTATCTGTATCTGCAAGAAATGGTCTGTGGAAATCCATGTTGTATCTGCGGATCTCTGCCCTGCACAGATAAAAAAATATGTGGATCTGTATCCGATCTACATTTGCAAGTAATGGTTTGCAGATATCCGCATTGTATCCATGGATGTGAATATCTGTGGACATAATGCGGATATCCGTGGATTTGCAGGGCTCTGGTAATAGTAATGAATAAATTCCTGCTTGGATGGACTGATTGGTAGAACACTTTCTAGCAACAAATACCTTTGTTTTTTTTAATCTGGTTTTTATTGTACTGGGAAATCTTTGGATGGATAGAAGTGAAAGTTTGTGTCTTATTTATTGGATTCCTTTTTGAAGGGGGCCTCCTTTACAAGCTCAGGTCCAGACTTTGTAAGTTTGTAATTGATACATCAGAGTTCTGACACCTGAAGAGTACAAATTATCCTTTTGGAAAGACCCATACTTCCAATGACCATTGTTCCTTCCCAGAATGAAAGAGGAACTCCACCACCAACATTGTTTCCTTGGATATAGCATAGGCAAAAGCACCAACATAAGACCCTCTTGAGGTCTCAACAGCAGCGATAGGGAATTTAATCATGTTATATAAATGCCTGTTAATATTGTTCTGTCTTCTGACTTCTTGCAAAATGATCCTTTTAATGAATCTTAGGTGAAATTAGGCATGAACCACGGATCTCTCACATCATGACTCAGCTATAAGAGAAAATACTTCTCATGCTTTTTTGTATGGTATTATTCACCTATGACCATATCCTTGTAGAATTGTTTTGTGTTACCCACTTGGGATAGCCTGGATGCAGATCTTGTAAATTGTTTTCAGAGTTTATGTAATCATGAATGGACAAGTAATGTGTCTTTTTTTAACAGTTTCTGTCAACAGTTTTGGATTTCCCCCTTCTTGAGCTCTGTAACTTGTATAAATGATGTGCATTGTAAGTTATGTTGGTTATATAGAGGCCCCTGAAGTATTAGAGACATATTTGGTACCCATAAAAATCCAGCTTCGTTGAACATGACCTTTATGTTGAAAGTTTGATACATTGTTTTTCAGTAAAACTGTCTTCCCTTCTATGCTTGGCAAGTTACATTTTAATTAAAAACTTAAAAGGAAAAGTCAATTCTCTTTACTGTATATTGAATGATAAATATAAGGATTTATATATAAAATGACAAAACCAATATAATGAGAATTTAAACGTTGGGTTGGTCTACAGAGCTTGCGATTATCATCAGAACAGTCTTTATTCTTGCAGCAACTTAAAATAAATCTAATAAATTTGTACTAATCACTGATTTCAAGACACAATCCTGAGAATTTAAAATTGACTAAAATGAATTACGTGTGAAATACAAATTATTATAACCTGTCTCAACCATTCATTAACTCTGTTATATTAAAACAACAAATCACAAAACCTAATGGCCTTTGATCTGGAATGAATTTGTAAGCTAACAGTGTTCTGGTCAATTAGTTTTAGGAAAGTATGATGGGCTGATTAGATTACTTTATTTTTTGATACCCCTGTTATGATTTCTGTTAGTTATTTTTCCCTTTTAGTCGGTTTAACTTATAGATTAGAACAGTATCTTGATTCACTTGTTTTAAAATTGTCATTTTCTAGTTTCAATATAAGGAGCTGTCAGGTGTATCTCTTCTGAAGCAAACCACATTTGTTCATTTTCATATGTCTCTTGCTTGCTGTAGATGAAGTGAGTGCCCCCATTTCACTATAAAATCATTGTTTAATATTGGCAACCTTTCAAGTGTAAAGATTTTTAGTCGATATCTCTTTCAGGAGAAAATTCTATAATGTTGACTTTGCTTACTAGTACAAATTCAGTCTCTTGTGCTTTTTCAGGTGGTGTAGGCATTGACATCACTGATCATTCTAAAATTAGGGAACTGCAAAAGAACATTCAAAGCCTACAAACGGAAAAAGTAGAGCACACACAAAATGTGAAGGAGCTGGAGGATAATGTAAAACATTTACATCAGAAATTGTCTTCTGTAGAAAAGGAGAACAAAATCCTGCTGAATGAGAGAGAACTGGTAAAGGTGGAAAACAGCCAAATAACGCAAGAATATGAAAAACTGAAATCTGAGTTTATTAAGCTTCAAAATTATGTTGCAGAAGAAGACACCCTTCTGAAAGAACAAGGGAAAAAGGTCTCACCGATAACATCTCCGGAAGAAGAGGTGCACAGACTACAACAAGCACTGTGGGGTATGCAGCAGTTGAGATTTTCAGATCCTCTATTTTACCAGTTTAAAAACAGAAAGAAGACATTTGAAAAGAAGTGTAAATAAATATGAGATTGTAATAATCACAAATAGAGCCACTTTAGAAAAGGGTTGACCCCTGAAATAATCAAGTAAAACAAGACCTGAAAGGCACTACTCTGATAGTGACGTAGAGGTCTCAGGATAGATTAGCAAGATGCCTGCCTAGTGCCTAGTAGAAATTTTTGTTCTGTGTTCTGCCGAAAAACAAAGAAAATAATGCCAGTTTTATGATGATGGTTTCTAACATTGGTTGCGTGACTCCATAAAGAATCAAAGCATATAGAGAGAGGCTGACAAATATGGACATGTCTTAAAATGTTATTGAAAATAATGTGATTATTTAGGCTGGAAAGAAAAGAAGCTGAAGATGAGTTGAACAGTTTATAAAGATGGCATGGCACGTGAAAAATTACCTTCCATGCTGGCTTGGTTTGCCTTCCTTTTTGAACATGTGCTGGTTTTCTTTACCTCTCTTCATCAGATCTATTTGCTGTTTTAATCTGACATTCTGTCCTGTTTTTCTTCTCTTGTACCCAGCAAACCATGGGGAAGGAATGGTATACTGTAGATATTTGAACACAGAGGCCCTCTGGATATAGGTCATCTTCTCTTCAGCATTATTTGTTTTTTCTCACAAAACCTATATAGATTTCTCTGCAGATCCAGAGATATTCTCACAAAGTCAGAGGGGAAGGGCTATTGCTCCCAAGGTAGATCTGCTCAGGAGTTAATACTGCCTGTGCCCTTTCCATTTTATAGAAGTAACTATTCAGGAGCTTCCAGGGCATTCAGTCTAGGAAGTCCCTTGCAACATGGTGGTCTAGCTAGTGAGCCTCTGCAGTAGTTTTCCAGAAAACAGCAAAGCACAGGGCCAAAACTCCTTATTCTTTCATGGGATAAACCCTATTCCTGACTACAGAATCCAAAAGAGAATGTTTCTTGCCTGCTAAGCTTTTTTCTACATAGAACATTTTTGGGTATCATGTGAGGGAATTGCCCTCAAAATCAGACTCTTAGCCGTGAGTCTCTCTCTTTTAAGAAACTGAAGCAAATACTTTTGCTTGTAACCACTATGAAAGCCTAATAGTAAGAGTTACATTAAATGAATATTTTTCCATTGTAATTAATTGTTTTAGGATATTATATAGAAGTGTAATTCTCAAAAACAAAAGTGTATTTTTGATTTATAGGCAGTGTCTGTTATGGTAAAATATTTCTTTTTTCAGCAATATTTTCTCTGGTGTTTTATAGAAGTCTTAAGTACTCAGTCATTCAGTGTTAAATTTCAATAATGACTGATGGACTGTGTCTTATTTCTATTGTGTTCTCACATCTTGGGCTGAAACTAGCTGAGAAGTAATGAAACATGAATCATACTGTTGAATTTTACATTAAGAATGGGTTTTTCCCCACCGACTGGAACATGTTGATGGAGTGTATCAGTTTTATTGCTAGCAGACATTAATTTGGTTTTAGTTCTTTAGGATTTTTCTACTTAATCTGTGTGGCAATTTAAATGACCTAATCTTCGGTTTTGAAAAGAAATAATTTAATTTTATTGCTGTGTTTTACAGATGCAGAAAAAGAAATAATGAGACTTAATACCTTAAATCAGGTAAATTGTTTTCAAAATGATACCAACTCTGAAGTCATAATAAAAAGAGCTAGTGTGAATCATGCTCTGAGCTCTGCAGTTACGTGGGCCCCTCACTGCCATGCTTTGGGGGGCAAACCGAAGGCAGCGGGGTGAGGTGGAGCGGAGCACAAAGCCCGGCCTCTCTGGGCCAACCCTCCCTGCCCCCAGGGTGGACCAGCAGGCCCAGGGGTGGAGTGGGGAAGCAGAACCTGGCCTCTGGCCAGCCAGCCCCGCCTCCGGGGGCGAAGCAGCTGGCCCAGGGGAGGAGCAGGTGCATGGGGCCCAGCCTCTCTGGGCCGGCCCGGCTGGCCCTCCCCCACCCCAGCGCAGGGGAGTGGGGGGGCCTGGGGCCCCGCACAGGCCAATTGGCTCTGGGCCCCACCCCCCCTTAGGGATGGCCCTGTGCAGGAGAAGCTGTTCTAAAGGCTAAAGCAGATACAGTAGAACCCTGTTTATCTATTATCCAGATCTCTGCATTAACGAAATAACCAGGACTCCTGGGCCAGAAGTAGGTGATCTCTCTTGTAGTCATTAGATGGTGCTGTGGCATCACACTTACCCATGCTCTGGTTTATCCAGGTTTTTGATTATCAGATCTGGCCCCCCCAATTCCAGTTAGTTCAGATATGGGGTTCTGCTATATACAGGTTGTAAGGGAAGAAAATCATGAACTAGGAAAAAATAAGTTAATTGACAATCTGTGCTTGTAGTTTTGCATATACGTTTACTGCAATATAAGAGAAAATATTTACAGGTACGCACACACTCTTATATACTCACTCTGTTCTGGTTTAAGTTTTCAGATCAGCCTTAAATTTATTTAGAAAATTTGACTTTGTTCATTACAGCATTTAAGTGAAGATGTGGAACTTCTTGTACAAATACACATTTTTTATTTCTCAATGTTTTTTTCAAATATCTTCAGGAAATAACTTAGATCTATTTCAGTTAAGAGAAATTATTTCAGTTAAACTCCCATATTAATACAGATGTTGGATTCTGAATTGTATTGTATTTGTCACTATTTCTTGAAAGTTTATCTCACTGACCTGTTGCAGGTGTGGTGAAAATTACTGACAACCCCCCCCCCCCCCCCCGAGACCCTTTTCCCTACTGGGCAGAATCCTTTAGCCCTACCACAGGACAGAAGCGCTGAGCTCTCTATTCCAGTCTGGTAGGGAGAGAATATGAGGCATTGAGGGGGGGACTCCATGAGCTGCATTTAAATTTAAATGAGCCACATGCTGCTCACAAGTCACAGTTTGTTCTGACCTCTTATAAGGAAGAAAGCCAGCCTTTGCATTTTTTGTTTACTTGATAAATATTATATCATAGAAACGAGTGTATACTGAGTTATAATATTAACAATTTTACAGAATTGCATAGATATTATGTTGCCTCAGATATTAATATATTAAAAAGAGAAGGACAAAAAGAATCTCTGAATTATTATCTTTATAGCTATAGCTTTCCATCAGCTTCTGCCAATGTTTTGTTAAGTAATATTCCTCTTCATTTTTAGTATTACATTGTCGTCTCCAAATTCTGTTTACATTATTTTCACACTCTGTCCCATCCTTCCTTACCGAGAACGGCAATGATATTTTGATGTTGTACCATAGATGCAAAGACTTCAATTTCTTTTGCTGAACGTTGTTAAAATAGAGAATGGTATGGTTCTCAAAGCATCAGGTTGAAATACCTGTTCTTCTTGGAAAAAATCTCAATTTAGTTTTTGGTAGGGTTGATTCAGTCCTTCATAATTCTGTAGCAGTCAGAATTCTATATGTTTGGAAGGACTATCAAACCAGGGGTCGACAAAATTGCTGCTTAACTAGGTGCCCAGCTTCAAACGAAGGCACCTAGCTCGGACACCCTTCGCTGTCAAACCCTCTTCCCCCTCCCACCGCCGAATCTCTAAAGGAGCTGGTGATTTATTTATTTTTTTTGTCACCAGAGGGCGTTCCTCCTCTGTATTTTCCCTATGCTGCCTAGCTCCGCAGTGAAAATGCAATGTAGGATCACCCTCTAATGACTAAAAATAAAATAGCTGGCTCTTAAATTATTTATTTATTTATTTATTTATTTATTTAATTTAAAAACCACAGCTGGCTCCTAGGCGCCAGCTTCCAACTTTTAGGTGCCATGGCGACCTGGTGCCTGGGTTCTGTCGAGCCCTGTTTCAAACTGAGGTCCCCTCTACTGTGCTTGTACAGTAAAAGTTCCATTACGTTTTTCATACAAGGTTACTTGGATATCCTTGGTTAAAATCTTCCTTTCCATCCTGTAGCACGCTGTGTGACAGGAGGCACATCTATTATGTAGCTATGACAGTTGACACCAGATGAGGATAGATTTCACTTGTGGTGATATAATTCTTCTTTGTGCACAGTTATAAGTTACACTGGGATTCTTGCGATGAAAGGTTTTTGCATGTGTGTGTATTTACTGAACAATGAGATCCTTCCTCCATACTGAATAATGTTTGTCAGGGCTTGACAAACCCTGCTTGTCAAGTCAGCTTGGCACCCAGCTTTGTAATGTGGCGCCTAGCTTCGCTGCAGAATTCCAGCAGTGGAGCGCCCCCTGGTGCCTACAAATAGAACCAGGGCTCAGGGGATTCATCGGCATTTGGGGGTGTGGTGTGTGCTCTACGCTGCTGTCGAGAGTAATGGAGGCGGTTTTTGGCAGCGGGGCTGTCCCAATTAAGTACCTTAGTTTGAAGCTGGGTACCTCGCTGGGTGGCAATTTTGTTGAGCCCTTAGTTGGGATAAGACAAGGAAGCTTGTGGTTTTTTTACTCTCCAAAACCACTTGTTTGTTGAAATTTAAAATGCTTTGATTGACTAAATAAAGCCTTTTTACAAACCAGTGTTAAAAACTTGAATAGTATAAAATCCAATTTATGTCCAATATAAGGAAGAACATCAGAAGAAGTTGGCAAGCTTACAATATAAAGATGAGAATATTACTCCTGCATCTACTGAAGACCAGAACTTGGAATTAAATCTATTAAGACAAGATTTAGAAAGGAAGGAGCACAAACTCAGTGAAAGTATTATGGAAAGAACAACACTAACAGCAGAACTGGAAGAATTGGACAAGCAAAATCAAGAAGCTATGCAGGTAACAAATATTTCTGAAAATTAAAGGAGTTCTTTACTTTTTAGACATTGAATTGTGATGTGAATCTTTACTTACAGATTTCGGGGGCTTTTAAGTTCCCAATAGTTTATTCCTGCCATGCTGGTTAAAACCAGTCATTTATTTAATCCAGCATCCTTCCTGACAGTGGCTGATATCAGACACTTTAGAGGAAATACAAGAAATCCTGTAATGGACAATTATGGAATAAAATATGCACTGCACACAATGGAAATTTCTTACTAATTTCTGTCCGGTAGTGGTAATCTTATGCTTTTTGGTATGAGAGTTTATTTCCCTTCTGAGGAATGTTTGCAATATCAAAGGATATGTTTAGCTTTTATCAATCCTACTACAATTTGGCCTCCATAATAACTTGTGTTGATGAGTTCATAAGTTAACAATCTGTTATATAAAGAAAATTCCCTTTATTAGCTTATAGTAACATAAGAAACTTTTTCTTTAAAAAAATCAATTTTGAACAAAGTATGTGAAACTTAGTCGTCACAGACTATTTTTAATCAAAATCAAATATTAAGTTTTATATTTGTGACTATTTTAACTGGTACTCAATTTTTTTTAAAAATGTGTTTGAAATATATATGTTACACATTAACTACTTGAATTTTCAGAAAGAAAATGCTGCAGGCCAAAGTAACATTACAATATAATATGCCAGTATATGAAACAGACAAATTTACAGTGTGAGTCAAAAGAAGGTCAAGTAGGAAGGCTACAATAAAAGACATGTAATATACAGTATAAATTCCTGCAGCTAAATCATAATTATTTGAAAGAAGTGAGAGATCATCAGTTAGGTTTAATGAAGAACCATATTTTGAAGCAGTTGCAAATATAGTGTCAGCCTACGGCTTGGCAATATTTTGCTGTCTGTATTAGTAAGTCGTGGCAATAGCAAAGGACCTTGAATTCTGTGCATCATACAAGTGTTTCTTATCTAGTAGGATAATTTTATCTTCCAGGACAAAACTTTCCATTAATTTGACTCTACCTACCTTATTGAGCAAATGGTAATATAAACTCAGAATAGGAAGAACTGAATATAGTATGAAAAATCCATACAATTGTATCAGCTCACTGGCTTTATTAGCAAGGTGATCTGATCTGCAAAATTGAAGAGAGAAGATAATTATGTAACATACAGGGGAAGAATGATAGAACAACTGTGTTCAGAAATTAAAAACTGTTATTAAAATTGTCCTGTTTATTATCCCTGTAAACCTCCAGACTTTCTAGCCAGTGCAGATTTGTTCCCTACAGATTCATAGGTTTAAATCCTAAAGTCAGAAGGGACTATTATGATAATCTAGTCTGACCTGTATAACACAGGCCATAGAACTTTCCCAAAATTATTCCTAGAGCATATCTTTTTCAAAAAACATCCATTCTTGATTTAAAATTTGTAAGTGATACCATGTCCCATGGTAAATTATTCCAATGGTTAATAGCTCTTTATTGTGGAAACTTGATGCCTCATTTCCAGTCTGAATTTGTCTAGCTTTAGCCCATCCCTTGGATCATGTTATATCTTTCTCTGCTGGATTGAAGAGCCCGTTATTTAATATTTGTTTCCCATATAAATACTTTATAGACTGTAATCAGTCACCCCTTAACCTTCTCTTTGTTAGACCAAATAGATTAAGCTCACAATAAGGCATGTTTTCTAATCTTTTACTCATCCTTGTGGTTCTTCTTTGAACTTTCTTTAATTTATCAATATCCTTCCTGAACTGTGGGCACCAGAACTGGGCACGGTATTTCAGCAGTGGCCATGCTAGTCCCAAATATAGAGATAAAATGAGCTTTCTACTCCTACTCGAGTTTTCCCTGTTTATGCATCTTAGGATCCATATTAGCTCTTTTGAGCACAGCATCTCACTAGGAGTTCATGTTTATCTGACTATCCACCAGAGCCCCCAAATCCCACACTGCCATAGCTTCCATCCAAATTGTACCAAAGTTCCCTGTTCTCCCCCCTATCAGAAGTTGTGGCCCTCCCCACTTATCCTCAGACAAGGGCTGTGTTTGGCTCCATATGAAGGTCTTTCATTTGTTCCCTTGCCTAGAGCTCTGTGTGCCCACCTCCCCTTTTTCCTTCCTCCCCATGCCGCGGGTTCTGTGTAATCCCCATTTCCAGGTGTTTTTTTTCCTCCTCCAAAAGACTGCATGCCCATATTCCTTCATGTCCATATTCCTTCATGCTTGCTATACCATGGTCCCTCATTCTTCTCACTCTTCCTCTCCAGGAGACTGTGTACACCTCCATCCACTTTCTCCAGTTCTTACTCTTCTTTTTTTCTTTCTATGTAATGTGTCTGCACTTTAAAGATATATTGGGAAGGTAGGCAGAACTCAAATGAGGGGCTTTGTTACGTTGGATGCGATAAATCAGTTTTTTGATTTAGAGACAATTACAAGGGGGATTGAAAGTGTTAGCTGTGTTAACCAGATACCCAGAGCTCAGTGTGTCCCCAGTTTCCCTTTTCTAGTTTTCAGGTTTTTTTCACCAAAATGCATAAGGTTCTGCCCATTGATGCTTAGAACATTCCCTTAAATTTGGAATTGAGTGGTGTTCAAAAATGATTGCATTACATTCAAACAAAGAAATGCCATTAACTTGACCAGTAATACATCTGCACAAGGAGACTGAATTAAGGTTGAATGAGCAACCTTATTCAGGGACTTCCTACTTTTTACTTTGCAACCTCAGTGTTCTCTTAAATTTCAAATTAATTTAAATTTAAATTTTAGATATTTTTTTAAAACGTAATTTCTTATGGTTTTATAAATCTTGAAGAAAATTTTCTTTTTCAGTTTGTGTAACTATATTGACCCCCATGTGGGTCATCTGTAGGATTGGGATTTTTAGATCGAGAACATAGACTTTTCCCATGGATCTTTAGGTCCATAGCATAGACCTCTTCCATGTGAGCTAACAGAGTAACTGGTAGCAGTGAAAGGCTATCCCGTACATGTGGATCAGCCAGTAGGTGAGGAATGAAGACACACTGTCAGGTGGTTTCACAGCTGTTTTCTAGAGAGCAAAAGAATGTTGAGACTCTAGAATAATGGTTTCACTTCTGAGTCCTATAGGGGAGTCTGTCTGAGTGGTTATAGATTCTTCTGCTTTGTCCTTCTGCTCCTATCCTTGCTTCACCTCACCCTTGCTCTTCATATGAGTCAGGTATGATTTAGTGGGAGTAGTCCTGCTTTTAGCAGGGGATTGGACTAGATGACCTCATGAAGTCCCTTCCAACCCTATGATTCTATGATCTTCCTTCTGCCTATTTTTTCCTGTGTTCCAGCAGAAAGAGCATGAGAGTTGCTCTCAGTTCCTGGCCTTGTCACCACAGCAGCTCCCAACAGCCATGAGGAGCAACTGAAGTGAAGATCCTGTTCAGTTCCTGAAGCCACAGAATGGTTCACGTTCCATTATTCCGTCGTAATGATGCACGTGCAGTCTGGTCAGCACAGGAGTGAAGCATACTCTGTGCAGATAAAATATTCAGATAATTTAGCTGCAAAACTGTAGTGTGTGTCTAGTATGTCGTATGAGTAAATGCAAACTGATCCTTTTTTTCAAAAGATTGGATCTTTGCCAAATTTGGATGAATTTCCCCAGGAACAACAAAACTTCATCACTAGCTTTAGTGGGAGGGACTCGCCCTCAACCTATCCCATTCCCCTTTTACAAAATGTCAAATGTCTGCTCCAAAGAGGTGCTAGAGCTGTTCATTGAAATTATTATAAGGCTTGACAAAATACTGTTTTTTCCCTAATCTCATTCTCAAAAGGTTGAAACATTTTAGTTGAAACTGTCCTCCAAACCACAGCTTTGGGCACGTTGCCCAGAAAATTTCAACCCCAGTGATTTGTTTGGCAAAATTAACTGAAAACAGAGTCTTATAATGGAAAGTGTCAGGCAACTTAACTATATGCATCAGTGTCTGTGTCTGTGATAAATGAGCTGCCCATGAAATTTTCAGTCATGTTTTGTTAATTCTATATTAAAGATTTTAAAGTACTAAATATTCATTTGACCTAGTTGAAAAAAGTTTTCTTTGTCTTTACAAAACCTTGCACACCCGAGGCTTCTTTGATGTTGTCTTCATGGCTTAAGCCATTTTGTAGATCAAAATAGGCTCTCTTTGAAATGTAATGTGTAACTTCCTTCCATTACATCACTTGAACTTCAGTTTTCTGATAGTATTATTACAGTATACCTCAAAATGTTAGTCCTGTCTTGGAAAGCATTGATTTTTCAGGGGCGGAGGGGAAGGGTTTGGGGTGGGTGGGGAGGAATTCAAACAAGTCCATTAGAGTACTTTTTTTTTTAAATTATTGGATTTTTAACATAAAAAAAGATACTAAAGCTGTCTGTTGAAGAGAGTTGTCTATTGAAAAGTGAATATTCAATAAGTATGTCTTTGCTTTTGTGTCTTAACATCATTTCTCTTCTTTGGGAAGGCAATTTCAATGTATTTTGGCCATGTATTCAGAACAGTCTCTCAAACTGTTTTATATTTTTCATAGGCTTTTTAATAAAGACTGGAATGGAAAAAATATTCCCATAATTTCTAATAAATGGTTAACCTCTGGTTGAGTTCTGAGTATTCTACTATGTTCTGTGTTAGGCAGGCATGGTATACCCATTCAGTTTCCTGCAATTTATATAACACTTCTTGTGGTGTTACCCTGTGTCTTAATTCATATTTATGTTTTCATGTGAATGAGTGACTTTGTGACTTGATTTAATGCCTCAATGTCTTTAAATAATAGCTCAGAATATTTGAAAATGTACAGTTAAAATGGATATTTACTGTATGCCAATTCTGGAATTTTTTGACTTTTACATTTCACTTATTCCTTTGGAGAGTAATTTTGTAAGTTTGATGAAGTATATTTTGAATTATTTGCAATTGACTGCTTAGTGAACACCTTTAAAAAAATAATTTCAATTCTTTTGTTATCCAGATGATTAAATGAATGAATGCTCTGTTTTTACTGGCTCTATTTTTATTCTGATGAATCTTGTTTCTGTTTCTTTTAGCATGTGATTACTCTGAAAGAGCAGCTGTCAAAACAGCATACACAAGCAGATAGTACCATCACCCAGCTAAAACTTGACATAGATTTTGAAAGAAGGAAAGTGTCTGAAGTAGAAGCTGAGAAGATGGAAATGAGTAAGGAACTAGAAGCTCAGAAATTAAAAATGAACAGTTGTACAATTGCACTTAATGATTTGCATATGAGTAATCAGCAGCTTCAGGATAACATTAAGGACTTACAAGAACAACTAAAGAAATCCCAAGATTGTAACTTAAATAATAATAAGGAAATTGCAGAATTGAAGCAAAATCTAAAACTAAAAGAGGAGGAACTTTCTGTATCCCAAAACAAGTTGATAATTAATCAAGAATCTAACAGTAACTCTCAAGATCTTTCACTTAAAGAAAGAGATGTAGAAATTGCAAAACTAAACAAAGACATTTCAGAAAATAAACAGCTAAATCAAAATTTGGAGAAATCAGTTTGTGATCTCAAAATTGAAAATGGAAAGCTGCTGGCAGTGTGTGAAGAACTAAAACAGCAGTTGCATGAAGCCTTTACTGAGAAGAATAAAGTTTCCCTGGAAAAAAATACTATGTTGGAGGCTTTGAAAATGGAAAAAAACCAGCTGGAAACTGAATTAAGCCAGCTCGAAAAGCAACTGTTGGAACAAGCACGCAAATATGAGCAAACCATTGAGGAACTGTCAAATGCACGTAACATGAACACCTCTGCACTACAGTTTGAACATGAGCGTCTAGTTAAATGCAATCAGGAGAGAGACTTTGAGATAGCAGAACTCAAAAGGAACATTGAGCAGATGGAAGCCGACCATGAAGAAACTAAAGAGATGTTGACAACTAGCTTAGGAGGACAAAAACAGTTGACAGAACTCATAAAAGAAAAAGAGCTGTTTCTTGAAAAATTTAAAAATAGAGCTTTAGAATTGCAACAGCAACTTGAGGAATATGTTAAGGATTCCAAAAAACTTGAGATTTTAAGACAAAATTTAGAAGAAAAGGATAAAAGTCTTGCAGGCATGAAAGAAGAAAACAATCATCTGAAAGAAGAGATTGAAAGACTAAAGGAGCAGCAAAGCAGATTTCCACCTGTGGCTGAGCCCAAAACTCTAGATATTATTACTGAGCTTGAAACTGAGATAACACAGTTACATGGAATAAAGAATAATCTTGAAGAGGAAATAAAACTTCACAAAAAAACAATTGAAGATCAGAATCAGAAAACTGTGCAACTTCAGCAGTGCTTGCAAGAGCATAAAAAGGAAATAGATGAGTCTAAATTTCAGTGTGAGCAAATGAATGTCACACATGAAAAGCTTTTCTTGGAGAAAGATGAGGAAATTAAAAATTTGCAGAAAACAATTGAAAAAATTAAAATTCAGTTGCACAACGAGAGGCAAGTTATTCAGACCGACTCCTCTGATCTCTTTCAAGAAAACAAAGTCCAGACACTTAATGGCGAAAATGGTAATGAAAAACATGACTTGTCTAAGTCTGAAATTGAAAGACTAGTAAAAGGAATCAGAGAGAGAGAAAGGGAGATTAAGCTTCTGAATGAAAAGAATGTCTCTTTATCTCAACAAATCGATCAGTTATCCAAAGAGCAAGTTGGTAAACTCGCTCAGGTCATCCAAGAAAAAGACTTAGAGATACAAAATCTGCAAGCAAGAGTTTCCTCTTCAGCATATAGGCAAGATGTTCTGTATCTTGAGCAGCAAGTGCAAGCCTATGTCATGGAAAGAGAACAGATGCTGGCAGTTTTGAGTGAAAAGACTAGAGAAAACAGTCAGTTAAAAACCGAGTATCATAAAATCATGGATATGGTAGCTGGTAAAGAAGCAGCTCTGATGAAGTTGCAAGAAGAGAACCAAAAATTATGTAATAGGTTTGAAAGTAGCAGCCAAGATATGTTTAGAGAGACTATTCAGAATTTGTCCCGTATCATTCGAGAGAAAGATATTGAAATAGATGCCTTAAGTCAAAAATGCCAGACCTTATTGACTGTCCTACAGACATCCAACATAGGTCCTGACAGTGGATCAGGAGGTGTTAACAGTAATCAGTTTGAGGAACTTTTACAAGAACGTGATAAGTTAAAGCAACAAGTAAAGAAGATGGAAGAATGGAAACAGCAAGTGATGACTACAGTCCAGAACATGCAGCATGAGTCAGTTTATCTACAAGAGGAGCTACACAAGCTACAGGCACAAATTTCAGTTGACAGTGATAGCAATTCTAAATTACAAATAGATTATAATGGCTTGATCCAGAGTTATGAGCAGAATGAGATAAAACTGAAAAGTTTTAGTCAGGAATTAGCACAAGTTCAGCATAGTATAGGACAGCTTCATAACACCAAGGATTTTCTTCTAGGAAAACTTGATATGGTAACACCATCTTTGGTGATGGCTTCTTCTGTTTCTCAGGCATCAGACATTCCGAGCAGTACTCCTCCTGAAATAGTCAGTGATGAGCCTAAACTCCTTCAACAGGAATTAGATCAGATGAAAAAAATGTTACAAGAAAAAGAATCAGCTATCAGAACTCTTAAGGAAAATAATCAAAGGTTGTCTGATTCTGTGGCTGCAAAATCTGAGTTAGAAAGAAAGGGACAAGAGGAGACTGATTCAGAGGTCAAGCAGATAAAGGGAAAATGTGATGTTTTACAGAAGTCACTTAGGGAAAAAGACCTCTTTATTAAATCTAAAAGTGATCAGTTACTGTCCGTAAGTGAAAATCTTAGTAACAAAGAAAATGAAAATGAGCTTTTAAAGCAAGCTGTCACTAACCTTAAAGAAAGAAATCTAATTTTAGAAATGGATATCTGTAAATTGAAAGAAGAAAATGAAAAAATAGTAGCAAGGTGCAGAGAGAAAGAAACAGAATTCCGGGCATTACAAGAGACTAACATGCAATTTTCAATGATGCTGAGAGAGAGAGAATTTGAATCCCACTCAATGAAAGAAAAGGCTCTTGCCTTTGAAAAACTGTTGAAAGAAAAAGAACAGGTATTTGAGGAATTTTTATTTGTTTTGTTAGTTATAAATATTTATGGGGGTAAATACAAACATTTTTAATTGTATATGCGACCATGAAATCTCACATATATAGTTTGGAGGTATCTGCCTAAAAGTGGCTTCTTGTTGTCTACTATATGAAAAGTTGCAGAAGTGAATGAATTTCAAAGTTTTGAATGACCATTGCAAGATTAGTGAGTGTTTTGTTCAGGATCTCTAAAAACAAACAAACCATATTTGTCTTCAGAGGTGACCAGTACTACTCTTAATAAGAGTAATGCTTAAATAAAGTACTGTAAAGTGACCTGACATACTTTAAAAAAATCAATTCCCCCTCCACTGCACTGGCGCAATAATATTTGTCATCACTTAGAACCATTTTCAAGCTAGTATACCAACTAGAATCTAGAGCACCATTTCTTTGAAAAAAGCACAGATCTTCATAGATTTTTACAAATGTAATTGAGTTATGTAAAAAATCTTGTAATCTTTATGCCATAATGTTAATGGTAATTAGAATTTTGTGTGTGTGTGCGTGTGTGTACTTTTGTTTTTTATCCTTGACATCTTCAGACACATGCAAAGTACTCTGTCAGTTCAAGTTTCTCACTTTTAACTATTCTAACTAAATACCATGACATTGCAATGATAAGGCACTTTAATAGGTTAAAGTACAGTTCGGTTATGTAAAAAACTATAAAATGTCATTGAGGAGTTCCATGTTTACTCTCGATCACTTCCATATCAGGTATAATTACAGCTTATAAATAATAAGATTGTTTTTCCAATTGCCAGCACTGCAAACTCAGCCTGGGCTCTGAGGCTGCGTCTACACTGGTAAATTAAGTCGACTTAAGCTTGCTTAAGTCGACTTAATTTACCCTGCGTCTACACTACAGTTTCCTTAAGTCAACTTAATGAAAATTAAGTCAACTTTATTAAACCACTTTCTCATTAGACTTAAGGTTTAATTCGACTTTTTAAAGTCGAATTAAGCCAGTGTAGCACTGGGGTAGCCCTAAGTCGATTTAGGGCAACCCCGGGACTACACCAATGCCCTCCCTGTCAAGGGGGGCACATGGGGAGCCTGGCATGCCCCCCAAAGGGCAGGGGATGTGGGCAAGGGGTGACACTGTCTGGATTTAGGGAAGCATTTATGATATTTTCTATTCATATATCATAAATGCTATGTATGATTCTGTGGGAATGCCCCAGACAGGATGTCACCAACCATTGTGTCCTTAATGTTTAGGAATTTTTCAGGTAGAATGGTCCCAGGGAGTAACCTGATGAGCCATTAAGGACATAAGGAATACAAGCATTGTCTCCTTAATGGCTCATCAGGTTACTCCCTGGGACCATTCTACCTGGAAAATTCCTAAACGTTAAGGACACAATGGTTTTACACACCCGCCTCTCTCAGGAATTTCAATAAAATAACATAAGTTAAAGTATAGATAGAACACCAAATTCCTAACTTCTAATTGAAATAGAATTCCTAGACATTAACTATATAATCATTCCCAGCAAATTACTACCTTTCTATTGATACCAAACATGACATAGTTCCTATGGATTATAGCATTTATGAGATATCCATTGAAAATATTATAAATGCTTCCCTAAATCCCGACAGCATCACACACAGGGCTCTGCCCTGCCAGGGTCTCTGTCCCCCGTTGCACACAAGGGGTGCCCCCCCTGCCACCGTGGACCTGCCCAAGGTCTCCCTAGCCCCACAAAGTCGACCTAGAGCATCCAGTGTGGACGCTCTAGGTCGACTTTGTAAGTTCCCCTTTAAGTTGACTTTAATTTTAAGTGTAGACACACTAAGTCGACTTAGTTAAAGTCAACTTAAAAGTGCAAGTGTAGACATAGCCTGAGAGTCAAGCTAGCTTCTCTCCATCTCATGCATCATCCTTGGTAATAAGTCCTGCAGACTAAATTAGGCCTCAGTGCAACCCAAATGTCATCACTGGGGTTTCACAACTCTGACTGGAATTAAGTAAACAATTCATTTGACGTTGGATCCTTTCACTCCCTCTTTTAGCTATATTGACTGCAAAGCCAATAAGACTAGTAACTAAAAAAGAAGTTACTAGTGGGTTTTTTAAAAAAAATCAGCTGATACATAGAGCAGATTTGTGTACTTGAAAGATGCCTTGTTTTACATAATCATTTTAGGATTATTTTTATTAGTGAAAAAGTTATTAATTTGCCTACAAACATTAATAGCCACTGTTTGTTTATATTTTATTACGATTTTACACATCTGACTTTAATATACCTTTTGGAATGTTTTTTACTTTTATACAGCTACCACAATAAATAACACAAACCACATGCCTGAAGAATATTCAAATCAAATTACTTAGAAACAGCTATCTTAGCAGGAAGTATGGCTTCAGAAATTGTGATGAGGGGGACTGAAATTTTAAAGTACGCAAATCTCAAATATGGAAGGCTGCTCAATATCTGCTTAGTGCAGTTAGTGACTATATTGTATGTGTGTGTGATGATTTTAGAAACAGTTTATAATCTATCAGACGAAATGCCAATATAATTATGCCAAAATAGACAACTCTTTCTTCAACGGGTTTGCTTCTGTGCAGTAGCCACTCTTCTTCCATCCATGTCTATCTTTTTTTAGAGTATAAGTTCTTGGGAACAGAAATTGTCTCCTTTTGTTCAGTGCCTAGTGTGTGTGTGTGTGCATGCGTGTGTGTGTGTGTGTGTGTGCGCGCGCGCGCGCGCGCGTGCAGAATCACATAAGAAAAAGTAATAATAGACTCTTTTAGTATTTTAAACCTACATTCCTCAAAGTTTTTATACATTTCCAATTCTTCTTTAACTGTATGTCTTTCGTTAAAAGGGCAAGATCGGGGAGTTGAATCAGCTGTTAAATGAAGTCAAGTCAATGCAAGAAAAGGCTGTTTCTTTTCAGCGAGAGAGAGACCAAGTTATATTAGCTCTGAAACAGAAGCAAATGGAGAGTAGTGCTCTACAGAATGAGGTATGACGTTAAACAAGACAAAAGCACAAAAAGGGGTGAATGAATAAGAAAAATCAGAGAATTTACCTTGCCTTAAGAATTATCGCAGAAAAGTTCCAAAGAAGCATCTAAAATATATGCGTATGCAATATAATTAAAAGAAAATAATTTGATTTGCTTATAATACCATGCACAAACATGTATGCGTCATTGAACATAAAATATATGTTACCCAGGTGCAGCATTTACGTGATAAAGAACAGCGGCTAAACCAGGAACTGGAGAGGTTACGCAATCACCTCTTAGAAATGGAGGACTCCTATACACGTGAAGCTTTAGCTGCAGGGGACCGAGAGACAAAGCTAAGAAAGAAGGTCTTGGTTTTGGAGGAAAAACTAGTATCATCTTCTACTGCAGTAGAGAATGCCAGGTAACTTGAATAGATGCAGTATGTTAGAATGATGGTGGTGGTGTGATATTTTTTTTTATTAGTTTACAGGGCGTGGAGTGCGCTAAGCACAGAAGAAAATGAAGACATGGAATATTGATGTTCTAAATCAAAGTCATTTTGAAATTACTTAGTTTGCCTCTGTTGTGAACTAAAAGAATGTGTCTTTATATGTGCAGTAGTTGTAGAACAGATTTTAAAGGTCATCTGCAATTGTCATGGCTTAAAACTTAAACTAATCCAAAATCAACCTATCAGCTGAAAGGTAAGAATAAGAGGCACTCAAGACCCAATCCATTTTAAAAATACTTTCTTTTCTAGATCGTGATGTACGGACTTGCCTGCTCCTGCTCTATATGTGTGTTTTTAATCCATTAAGTAGCGGTACATTATATCCCATTATGTATTTTATATATATATATATTTAAGCTGTAGAAACACTACTCAGTAGGTTCGCTTTCCCTAGGTGTTTATGGCAGGTGTGGTTTCGTCAGGTCTGGCATCAGCAGGGTGCGTAAGAGTCATCATGGGAGCAGGAGCTGGCACGTTTAAGCCAATTATTTGCTTTAATACCGACCATACTGTTGCTGTTAAAATATGATTATCTTTGTAAGCAAATTCAGACCTGTAAAATTGTGTACCCTGTAATAATTGAAACTTGTATGTTAATATAACTTAAAAGAATATCTGTAGTATTTTAGAAATATAAAAATTGCTAGTATATTCTATTTTCTCTTCCTCTCTGATATACCAGCTCTAGTTACAAGTCCTATCTTAAAATGGGAGTAACACAGTAGTGAATCAGATTCATAATCTTCTGGCTGTGCTAAATAGAGGAATGTGACATCAAATGGAGAATAAGAACAAACTTAATTGAATTCTTCGATACTTACAACTCACATGAAATTTGATGGAAAGACACCATTGGTTTCAGTGGGAAGGACCTTTGATGAGACTATAATGCTGTTTCTATGAAAATATCTTTAGTCATAAATAATAAAAAGAAGAAAATAAATTCCTGTTCATATAGTCAGAATTGTTACCAAATTGAATGATTTTGATCCACTTTTTTGTAAGACATCAGCAGTTTTTCCTACTGGCCTGCAAGGGATTTGTTAGCAAATTTATTTTAAAAGGGAAAAACAATATTCTTCCTGTAGGAAGGTCTAGAAGAAATATTTGTTGTCTTATTTATAAATTGAGCTGAAAATTGGAGATGATGTATTAAAACCTTGTTAAGATGCCTGTATTTAGAATGAAAGATCCTGCAAGATGTTTTGTTGAATACTGCTTATTGAATATGTGTGTACGTAAGTCTATTCAATAAGCAGTTTACAAATATATACACACTGTACTACTCTACATTCCCATTCATCTGAATGCCCTGGGCACATCCCAAACTTTTGGATAAATGGAAGTACTGTTATATAACATGGGGGGTGCATTATGGACTCAGATAACTACATAACTGAATATGGTGTGTGTGTATATTTTGATGAAGCCATCAAGCTAGTCTGCAGGTGGAATCCTTGCAAGAGCAGTTGAACCTAGTGTCCAGGCAGAGAGATGACACTGTGCTTCAGCTTACTATGTCCCAGGATCAAGTGAAACAGTATGCACTATCACTGGCCAACCTGCAGATGGTACTAGAGCAATTCCAGCAAGGTAAGTTGCATCAAAGATCTTGAAATAAAGATTGCAGTGAATATTTTCAGTCAGTGTAATTATTGTGGTTTGGTGCATTGTTTTTAATTTTGGTGATCACCGATTGCTTTCAAGTGGGTTTTAATTTCAAAATCTCTGTTTCACCTTTAATATATTTAAGGTGAAATTCAGTCCCTATTGAAGTCAATGGTGAAAATCTCATTGACTTCATTGGGTTCAAAATTTCACTGTTGGAGGTATTGTATTCAGATTTCCATAGCTAAGAATTTATTGCTATATATCAGAAAACCTAGAGAAAGAGAAAAGTGGATTATTTATGTAAATTTTCTTTTTCCTTTTAGAGGAAAAAGCCATGTATTCAGCAGAACTAGAAAAACACCGAAAACAGACAGAAGAATGGAGAAAAAAAGCTGAAAAGCTAGAAGGGATGGTTGAGTCTTTACAGGTGGGCTGATAAGATTTTAAATTACATTAAGGAATCAAATATTAGGTTTACATACATTTTCATACAGGAATATATTAAATTATATATATCTTAGATATTATATTTAATATCTATGTATTAGATAACATATATTGGATTTATAAGTCATTATTAAAAGGTTTGGTGGAATGGAGGAGAAAGTGAGGGCAAGCTAGCCAGTATGACAAAATTGTGCTGATTATCTATTTTCCTTGGATGTTTACAATCCAAGTGATTAAAATCTTTGAGTGAAATAATTTATCTTCGTTATAACAATAAATAATTCTGATAATGACTTTCCTCTCCTTACAGGAAAATTTAGAGGAAGCAAATACTGCCTTGGATGCAGCATCAAGACTAACAGAGCAGTTGGATCTCAAAGAGGAGCAAATTGAGGAACTTAGGAAACAAGGTGATAAGTTGTATTTTTCTAAAGGTTTGCAGAACATTGAGGCGATGGTGTGGTGTTTCTGAAAAGTTAGCAAAGGTGTGAACTAGTAACTTCTTTGAGTGTTGGTTCTTGTATGTATTCCACTCTGGGATATGTAGGTGTTCCATGCACCTGGGACTGGAAGAATTTTGTCCATTGGTCCCCACCTGAACCCTTGTTCTCCTGGTGCTTCAAACCACAGGCAGTGCAAACTGACCACCTCTCTAGTTCCTTCTTTTCATAAACAGCTATACAAATCTAGGCCCTTTCTGTACCCTTTTATTCAGTTTTCGTATGAGCTGCCTTGCAAAATGCAAAAAGAGGAAAGATCTGGATATACTGCTCCTTCTACATCAGCAGCATCTCTCCAACCCTGCCCAAAAATATTTTTGACAGGATGCCCAGGAGTTCTGAACTGATGTTGATGCCATATTCATGCAGTTTCCAAGGTTCATTCTGCTGGCCACCTAGCCCAATTTCCCCCCAACTGGAGAATAACAACAGACAAATAGGTGCTGGATATTATCCCTGCGAGCTATACCATTAAATTTGTCTCATCATCACATTCAAATCCTGTTTCCTATCCATCTTAAGGGACCACTGTTACAAGGATAGTCTCCTGCAGGAGATATGCTCAGTTGGGATTTGAAACGTGATGAAGAGGCAATGAGCCAGAGAAGTAGAGGAAGGTCCAGATACCAGAACCTGCAAATGAGAAGGCTCTTGCACCAGTGGAGGAGAGATGTGGTGGAGAGACATTAGAGTAGAAAAAGGAGACAATGTGTTATGGCAGCAATTAAAAAAAAATAAAAAAAATTTCACCTGGGTGGTAATAGGCAAAAAGCAATTTGTATTTATACTTTCTGCTATGTTTTCAATCTTCATAATAAAGGGTCAAATCACATCACACACAACTAACTCCTTTTAATGCCCATGGGAGTTAAGTGCTGATATCAGAGATTAGTAGAAAGATTATATTTTTGGATTTGATTTCACTGGTTTTGGAACGGTAAGGTTCTTGATTGCCCTATTGGTTAGAAAGATGCCTTGCACATATTCTTTAGATTATGAAGTACTCTAAATGTTGATAAATGTTGTCATATGGTACTTGATTTTTAAGACAAAACTTGGCCAGACAGGGAAGGAATTTGCCAGGAGAAACAATTTTGAAAAAGATAAATGGTTTTGCTTTATGACTGCATTTAGGCATGAATTGTATAAAGAAAAGTTGAGTGGCTTTTTCTTTCATAAACAAGGTGGAGATTAATGATTCATTGACATAGAGTTTTAACATTAAAACAATGTAAGGAAATCTTAAAAGACACAGTAACATTTTAGTAAAAATTGTCAACTCTGCTTATTCATATCTGTATCAATACATTGTATGATATCGTCTCAAGTTCACAAAATGAAAAGTGAGTTGTGAAAATTTAGGCCTATGAATGGGGAAATTTGTGTATGGCAAACAAACATCAATAAGGTTTGATGGTGAGTATTAGTTTTAAAACAGATGCCTCTGATGCAGTTCAAATAATGGCTGTATAAAGAACTTTGGGTTCATTTTGTATTTGTTTTCTTATTGAATTAATTTTAGTTGTCATCGGGGTGTCTGATAGCATGCAGACATTATGCTAGCAGTCCTATACAGCTCTACTAATATACCCTAGTCCTGACCTGTAATCCCTTCTGCATGTTGCTTTCTTGAAGCAAGACTTAGTTATGCCTTTGCCTCGAGTTTTATAGTGGTTTTGTGATCTGAACAAAAACCGGTAAGTAATTAATAGTACTGATCTTATTTAATAACTTACTTTGTTTCCAGGCACAACAAGTTGTTTTGTCCCTATCTTGTTACCTTTTCCTCCTCTTCTCCCTTGCTCTCCCTCCCTCTGCTCTTGTGTCCAATTGCCCTAGTCCAACCTGCTTTTCCATTAATGTACTTGCATGCTCTGCTTTCACCCTGCCCAACCTACTGCACAGATTCAGCCTTGATATGAGAGTGTGAGTGTAGGGAGAGAGCCAGAAGGTGTCCGTGTTAATTAGTGTCTGAAGGTGAGGGAATGGCAAAAGGTCACTTATACATTGCAATCATCAGCAGCTCTTCTTCCTTGTTCATTCCTTTCCCCCCGTCCCTGAGGAGTTATTGAAGGATCTTCTTCTTTTGAGTTTCCCTGGTGAGGGAGCCCAGAGCATCTTGGCTGTCCCCTGTAGTGGTCGGGGTATTTTCCCAAGTCTACTTACGACTTCTACAACCTAAATTAAATTTCTAGCTGCTACGTGAGCATGCAGCTAGTTGCCTTTTTTGGTTTTGAGTTGAACCATCTGGATAGCTTGATTTCAGTGTACTCATTCCCTGTGAAACCCTCATTCATGCCAGGGGCCAAACTAAACCTTGGTGTAAGTGACAAAACTCTTTCTCTTGTGTGGGAGGCTGTGCTCATGAATTCAGACACATATTTTTGCATTTGGTGATTGTGCTGGTGTGAGTGGGAAGAGGGATAGGCTTTCATAGGTTTGAACTTAGAGGAAAGGTTATATCTTAGTGTGGTTTCAAACTATCGTGTGATATTTTCAGTGTTGTTTAGCCATGTTGGCCCTGGGAGATAAGGACAAGGTGAGTGGAGAGACATCCAGATCTGAGGAAGAGCTCTGTATAACTTGAAATCTTATCTCTTCCATCAACAACAGTTGCTCCAATAAAAGATAATACTCCACCCACCTTGTCTTGTATGTGATATAAGCAATTTGTTTTAAAAGCTTGCTGCATAAGAGGAACAGCATTTTACTTGGTTAGAACACCCTTCTATCAAATCGAAAAGCGCTCAGTTTTTTAAAATGTTACTTATTCAAGAAAACATTTAATGTCTTCTTGGAAATGAGCCAAATACATTCCCAGACTTAGCTTTGTTGGCCAGATCTTTTGAAGAGTTTCTTTATGGGTATTTTTGGCAGGGAACTGATATTTAATGGGAAAATATAGAACATATTAGACTGAATTGCCATAAATGATTAACAAGTTATTGGAGACTGTTGTAAATATCTCATTCAGAGCAATCCATGCTGGATTTTGGGTCAGGTCTCTTCTGTTATGCTTTCTTTTCATACTTAGGAAGTAAATGATTAAATTGTATTCAACTGTGAAATTATAGTTGTGATGTCACAAGACTTTAGAAGGAATTATATATATTGATTATGAAATGGTTTGTTCACTTTGCAAATGTTCATAGATGTGTAATAGCCATTAAGTTGACCCTTACTAAGCTCAGAATGGACTGTTGACATTAAGGTGACCTTCAGTGAGCTCATAATAGAATAAATATTTTGGCAAAAGTTGAATAATGTATTTAGCAATAATATTTTCTCTTTAGAAAACTATATTAGTAATGTTTGTATTGACTATGAAGAATAAATATTCAGATGGACATTTGAAAAATAGCTGCTCTGCACAACATATTGTATGTCAATTGACTTGTTCGGCCCCAAGAGCTGTCATAATTTCTTAAATTTCTTTAAACTTTGGTGGTTTTGAGTAATCCCACATATAAAGTTATTTTCTATAAATTATGCTACTTTACATTTTTAAACCTTGGTTTTAAAAGCAATGTATTTTTTTTTCCTGTTCCCCCTCTTCATGTCTAACATTTGCAAAACATCAGTAATCTGCAAGTGTGTGTTCGTATTCAAGCTTTGCAGCCATACTCTGGCATTTTACACATCAGGATGGTTCTCTGATCTCATCACGGTTTGTTACTGCTGATATATGGGATTGCTTAATACACTCGTATGTTTGTAGCGTAAGTAGTACTGATGTACAACAATAAAACTAATAATCAGAAGGTGTTTGTATAAGAGTGCATAGAGGTATGCGTGTGCTTAATAGTGAATAAAGGTTGATCAGTCTCCAGTTAGAAAAGTTTTTACTTTGTTTGGAATAAAGAGCTTTAATGCTTACGCCGTAGGAATAAGATTTTCCCAGAATGACACTGTGTTTCTCCTGGTACTCTCTGAGTAAAACTATTACAGGTATACATGGAGTTCTCAAACAGGATACATTAAAATATATCAGTTTCACAGCTTCTCTCTGATGTATATAGAAACACATGCTGGGTGACATGGGAGTTATTGCTCTTAATTGAGAAAACCCCACTGTGCCAGCATAGTTGTGGGCTGAATTTTATAAAGGATTACAAGCCATGTGGAAATTAAATTGAAGTGTTTTTCCATGTATGTCAAATGGTCAGTGACAAAAAAGCTTGATCAAGTTACCCCCCAAATGTATTTTTACTTATTGATAGTTCTTTATAGGAATTTTATTTGCTTATTTCAGTGACAGGGGCTAGTGGATGTCTGTATCTTATAATCAGCTTCTTAATACAGAAAATATTGGATTTAAATTGAGAAAGTTTACTTAAAATTTACAAGTATAATTCGAAATTCTCAAAAAACAAACAAAAACCCACGAGTTGGAGAACCCCCCTACAAGAGTAGATTAATCGGAAGGACATTTTCCATTGGATTTAAGATGATAGCTACCCAACTCTGCAGTGGAAGGGAAGGAAAAGCTCTTGGTATCTGTTAGTGTTACTTGAGACTGAAGTCCATTTTATCACAGAGGCTCTGCACTAAGCTCCTGTGCAGGGCCGTATTAACCGGCCCATGGGCCCCAGGCTGCCCCCCACCATGGTCCATTGTCCTTGTAGCTGAAGTAGTTGAAAGTGACCAGTGAAACCTTGTGAAAGGGCCTTTCCAGTATCCTGCATATTGATGGCAAATATAAACTAATCAGAGATCGATTCAGGTGGTGCTTGATCTGCAAGGAGGCAGTTTTCCTTCGGATTTGCAGTGATGATGATGGGAGAAGAATCCACCATAGTTTAGCTTAGCATCTAATATTGCCATGGAAATACCTTTTAGTTCTTAAACAATTGACAACTTTCTGTCTTCCATATTTTAATACAGTTTTACGAGTAGGACTCTTGGAATAGATTCTCACAATATTGATGTTGCATAAAATGCTTTTGGTTTGTGAATTTACTTAGGTTTTATTTTTTTCTTTCATAATATTTTAAGAATTCATAGGCTATTTTTATCAGCTTATTGGGTGGTGGAAGGTCATATAAAGGCCAAGCTCCAGCTACATAGCGTGGTTAGGTGGTTGTATGTGTATAAGAAAAGGGAAGTGACTTAATTTTATGTAATTCTAGATGGGTAGAGAAATGGAAGCCATGAAACTGTTTGGGAAGAATGAGGATCATAGAAACAAAAAAGCTAGATCTGATGCCTGTTTGGTTTGTATGAAATGAATCATTGTTCTCAGTAACGTCCATACTGGAATTATCAATTACAAATGCAGTTTTCACACATGCTGTAATTGACTATTCTACATATGATTTCCATGCAGCTGTCATTCACCAGATCAGAGTAATGCATCACAACAACCAATTGGAACGTGGAGCTGGCCAGTAGGAATTTAGGATAGCGGCTACTGGTCCATTTTAAAAACATTTTTATATGATTTCATTAGTATTCATATTTATTCATTAATTTGCAAATTGTGCCATATACCTAATGGTCTTTGACCCTCTCCTTTGTCCCCCAGCTGTGTTTCTCAAAGAAATTCCATGGTACCTGTGATGTTCAACATTTTAAACTGAATTTTCATACTTCCAAAAAGCCATTTCAATCTCTCACATAATTCCTATTCATCATATGGTTTACTGGCACAATGGACCATATAAGGGTGCTGGTTTAGGGATGCATATCTCTATTGCAGCGCTCTGTTTCATGGTTTGGGGAAGTGGCTGAGTCAGGCTTGCTACAGAGAGAAGGAAGACTGAGACCGGAAGAGGGAGGCTGGTGCAGTGGTTCTGTTCTAGGCACATGGGACTGCTTGGTAGGAGGTATCTGCAGGAAGCAGGTATAGAAGCTTTACTGCTGAGAGGCTTTAGTTCCAGACAGCTGGATCTGTGTTTTGGGAGGGATGCTTGAATATGTAAAAGTTTGTTTTATGCTGCGTTGATGTTGAACTGCTATGCTATTTTAATAAACCAAACCCTAAGTCGGGATGGGTTTGTCTCATGAGAGCGTGTGTGCACTGGGAAGGTAAAAAGGCAGCATACACATAATCAGAGGGGATATACCAATGGTTCCCAACCCTTTTGTGTCGAGGGCCACAGATATAACATTTACAACCTTGAAGGGCCACTGACCCCACCAGGGATACTGCATGTGTCCTATAGCTCTGCATGCTCCACCTGGGTCCCTAGGCAGTGGCTTCCTTCTGCAGCCATGGAGAGGGAAGATCAGTGCTTCCCTTCCTGTGGCTCCAGCAAAGATGCCTGCATCTATGGACCTGGGTAGAGAGCTTTTCTGTGCTCCCTGATAGAGCTGAGGGGAAGGGAGCACTGATCTTCCATCTCCTTGGTTGCAGCAAGGAGCCTGCACCAGTCTTATAGCCCTGTGGAAATGTGCTCCGCATGGGGCCCTAGTTAGCGGTTCCCTTCTGCAGCCAGCAGGAGGGGAGCCATCGGCTGCTTTGAAAGCGCTCGTGGGCCATTTTTGGCCCTTGGGCCACAGGTTGGGAATCATTGGGATATCCAGTACTAATTCTGTTATAGACCAAAACACACTGTTAGAGTCCTTGTAGACTTGTGTCAAACTGCCAGTCTGCAAAATTATACCTGGAAAATGGGATCAAGTAAAATGCAAAAAGCCTTTCTATTTTCTAACATGAGAAAATTACTTTAAAAGTGCTAACACTTCCAAGCACATTGGAGTCTCAACACTATTTGTGACTAATTCACTAGATCCCTTGGGGTAAGATTGGGCAGTATGTGTGACATAAGTGGTGTCTAAGTTCATACTCTACACTATATAAGATTTCAGATAGGACTGAAATCATATCTAGAATGTACTGAAGTAGCTCATGAACTATTGCATAAGATCTTAGCTTATTTTCCAGCTTTTGTTAATTTAACTGCTGTTGAACAATTTACCAAACCTCATGCAGTGGATTTATATCCTGCTGTCTGTGCTTTGGCTCACTTTGCACTGAATGTGCTGGGTATTTGAGCTCCTATTAAAATATTAAATACCTTATTAAGTGAGCACTTTCCAAATACATCATCTTTATTTAAAAAAACAGCTTACTTAAACAATATTGATGCATTTTATTTGAAAACACAAATGTGTTCATTACTGACTAAAAAGTGTTTATATTCTTAAAATCTTCCATTTAGTTAATTTACAATAAAATTGCATATTCATTCTCTAGGTGAGATCAAACAAGAAATGTTAGAAGATGCACAAAACAAACTAATGAACCTTATAAACAGCACAGAAGGGAAAGTGGACAAGTAAGTGACTTTTAACAATTCATGTATTGATAGTCTCTTTGCTCCTCATCCCAGACATGTCTTCTTAAGTCTACACTAACAACATGAGAATGGTAGTCATCCTGTAGAATTAGGTTTCTATAGAAAATCTTTCAAAAATAGTTAATACTTGCATATTTTCCATTGTATGGTCACTTTAAAGATTAGTTTTGAAAATTGAAATGAAAATGTCTGAACTGAATTAGCATTATTGATGTTGCTTATTTATAATTCTAGTTTGACTCTAATTTCTTCCCTTTTCATCTGTAGTTTAGTGCATGTTGATTGTAATTTGTCTCAAGCACAAACAGTAAGCCTTCCATCTGTAGTTCAGTTCATGTACATTGTAATCTGTCTAGGGTACAAACAGTAAAATCTTCTCATATAGCTTCTCATTTGGTTCCCCTGTACTTAGAATTGATATTATAACTATAGCCACTTTACTGTTTCCTCCTTTAGGACCTGGTTCAAGACAGCACTTAGATTCTTGCTTAAGTGCTGTCCTGGGTAGGGATGATTTCCTGCTTGAAAGCTTTAGAAAGTACATTTTACCAGATTGTGCAGTTTACATCAAAGCTAACTCATGCAACTTCCGTTTAGTTTCAGTGGAATTTTCAGTCACTCTTCCTTGCTCTATGTCAGTGAAACATATCGCTGCCTCAACATATGAGTCATTCTGCTCTCAATCTCAGTAGATACTAAGGCTATTTCCAAATGTCTCCAAATTATAGCCCATAATATAGGACGTGTTCTGGGAGCTTAAAGGAAAACAAGAAATTTGTGAGGTTCCCATTTATTTCTTGCAGCACACAGTTGACTTTGATTTATTATTATGATAAATTAGAAAAGGGTATGTGAAATAATTTCAAGAACAAGGATGAACGTGTTAATATTTTGACACCAGGAGTTCTGTAAAAGCTGAATGTAGTAATTAGTTCTTTCTCTTCATTTTGTAGGGTCTTGATGAGAAATCTCTTCATTGGGCATTTTCATACTCCAAAGAATAAGCGTCATGAAGTGTTAAGGTTAATGGGAAGTATTTTGGGGATCAAAAAGGAAGAGATAGATCAGGTAATAACTCCATTGAAACTCGACTTCCTCTTTCACTTGAAATATATTTGTGATGTCAGTAAAACAGAATGTTGTTTTCTGCTGCTATGTTAAATGCCAAGGCCAAGCAATGTTTATGGAAAATAAAAAATCTTGGCCTTTCATCTGTGTGCATTCTTAAAGAGGGACATACAGATCCTTCTAGATCTTATGGTGACTTTACTTTAATAGAATAATAGATGAAGGATGTCATTTTTGTCTGATGGATACTGATGTGTAGTGGAAGGGAAGAGCTTCACGGTTGCTGTTGAGTACAACAGTTGTAATATGACAATCTCAGAATGTTTATTTCAGTTAGTCAAACTAGTTTGACCCATGTATACAGGTTCTATTTAAATAATGGTTTTATGCATAACAGGGTTTTAGACTAGCAGGATATTTCAGGGAGGTAAAGAATTGTTTTTAAAGTTTTGCCAGGTAATAAGGGCATGCTATTCATCAATAAAATGATCTGGCACAGTTCTTTCTTATATCCATTCCAATGTAGCTCTGTGTGTGCTGTTGTTGGAAACTTTTTCCTACTGGTCTCTGCCATGTTGTCTCTGGTGTTCCCTGGAGGGGCAACCTTATGGTGCGGTATATAGGCAGCTGCTGCCCCCTCAGTTCCTTCTTTCCATTGACAACTGTCGCTGGAACACTGTTCATCTCTTGCTTCGCAGGTAATACTTCCTACTGGTTGTTTTCCTGTAAATAGATGTAAATAGTTAATAGAGAGTGTAAATGGTTAAATAAATTTAGCACTTAGTTGGAGAACTTAGAATCCCTGCGCTGCAGGGCTAAGCCTGCTCAGCGCCCCTGGCCATGCCTTGATCCCAGGGCTTCAAACAGTGTGTGACTTGCCCAAAAAGAATATATGGGTAAGCAACCCACACAACAGCTTCCTGAAGTGCCTGGGAGAGGGGCACATCCAGGCAAAGTGACAGATTTGTAAGAACTTCAGTCCCAGGACCAAAAAAGATAGACAGTAGGCTAAAATTCCTTCTTTTGGAGGCCGCTTTTTGCTCTGCATCAGAATGACAGCTGGACCCAGCACCTAACACCTCCTCAGTTAAGAGCACCTTGGCTTCAGTCAGAGAGCCTCAGTGGAGCCAGGCATCCCCACTACTGATGAGTACCTGGTACTGTAATGTGTTCCTGCACCTAGAATATTGGTGCCATCAGTGTGGCACCACTCCCCATTGTTGGTGCTGAAGAAGAAGACAGAGAAGTCTGACCTGGGATGCTCCGCAATAAGGAAGAACAGGGAGAGCGTGAGATCCGTGCTGGACTACTCTTATATCTGTCAGCCAGCCAGCACAGTTGATTCCAGTGCTAGAAGGGGAACTGTTTGGTCCAGTGCACGTGGACTCCCCTGTGAGGGTGAGCCGTGAAGAATATTTGACCCTGGCAGCACCATCGATGCCAAAGGTGTATGAGGCAGTGAGGAGTCTTTTGATCCTCAGGTACTTGCATCTCCTTTGGGCCTTGGCCTAGAAGGGATGGCTCCAGTACCACAAGAAGCTGCCTCGAGGAGACTGGTCCTGGCCTTGGGCAAGCCAGTGATGATAGTGTGGCATTATCTTGCCTGACCTCACAAGCCTCGGTGTCACGGCAGCAAATACTGCTTGATGTCACTGAGGGTGATGGCACCCTCCCTCATTATTGCAGTGCCGATCACCATCATAATGCTGATTGCCATCATGGCACCGATGTATGGCACTGAGGGGCAGAGCGCTCCTTTGGTCACCCAGGAGTGACTCCTCTGGCCTAGAATCCAAGGCTGAATCATGTGGATCACGAAGAAGCATGTACTGAGTGGGCCAGAAGTATGTGGTTGCAACGTAGGGGACCTGTCTTGCCAACTTGCCCCCCCAACCAGTGGCAGATTCTACCTCAGTGGCCATTGTGGACACCATGGATGACTCAAACCTTCCAAGACTTCTACACAGGCCGTTCACACTCTGCACTCTCTGAGGCAAGAGCACCCACTCCTTCTCTGTTGGAGAGGGGTTCAGTTTATGGGGCCGAGATGACTGAGGCCCATGATAACCCTGTGGGGGACCTGCCAGCACTAAAGGAGGTGCAGGACCCTGGGACAGTTCTGTCATACTCCATACCTCATCCTCCTCTCCAGACAAAGCAGTAGCTGGTATGGCCGTAGCACCAGAACAGGACGATTATAAAGCTCATCAGGAGCTTTTACAGAAGATGGTCCAAAACCTCAGCCGGAAGGTGAAGAGTTTGAGGACACAGCACCAGCCATGGTGGACATATTAACACCCTCTGGATCAGCAATTTAAACCTCAGTCTTTGAGCCATTTCTATCAACCACAGAACATGCAAAGACAGGACTTTGGGTGGCGGCGAAACAAAAGCTTTGGAAGGAGGCACCTCCCACTGGCCGCCATGGCTGTGGCCACAAGGCAGTCTTTGGGCCGTAGGCAGAACTTCTGAAGGTGCGCTCGGGGAGGTGATACATCAGAGCAAAATCTGGACACCATTTATTCCACTTTTACCGGGCATGTGTCAGCATCACTTTGGATCACCGGGTGTTCTGCACAGTAGAAGTGCGATACACTCTTCAATTTCTCTCCTTCCCTCTTTTTTCTCTCCCTGTCTCTTTTCAGGGACCCTCTCACTTTGAACCCAGGAAATACAATCCCTATTAAGGGTGGGAGCCGTCGAGGAGGTTCCTATGGAACTAAGAGGCATGGGGTTCTATTCACGCTACTTCCTGATCCCAAAGTCCAACAGGAAACTCAGAGTTCTACTGGATCTGCAAATCTCAACAAGCTCACGAAGAAACTGAAGTTTCTCATCATCTCCTTGTCCTCAATCATCCCTTCCCTAAACCAGGAAACTGGTATGCCATCCTCAATTTGAAGGACACATATTTTCACATAGCAATATGCCAGGGCCACAGGAAGTCCCTTTGATTTGTCATAGGTCACAACCATTATCAGTTCATGGTGCTCTCCTTCAGCCTGTAAGCAGGTCCCAGAGTATTTACATAGTTCCTGATGATGATGGCAGCTTCTCTCAGGAAATCATGAATGCAGGTTTATCCGTATCTGGGCAATTGGCTGATCAAAGGCTGCTCTAGGGAACTGATGGAAAGGTATTTAAGACCCGTTCATTCTGCTTTTGTGAAGCTGGGGTGCCTAATAAGTCAGCAGAAGTCAACATTCTCTCCAGTGCAGAAAACAGAATTTATAGGAGTGGTACTCAACCCAGAATAGAGCCTCTCTCCTGAGGAGACGTTTCAGACCATTTCAGAGGGTTTTGATGGCTCGAAGAACTTTTTCCCATCACCACAGCAAGAAATTGCCTGAAGCTTCTGGCTCACATAGCTTTTTGTAACTATGTGGTGCAGCATACTTGACTCAAATTGAAACTTCTCCAATCCTGGCTGATTTGGGTATATACACAAGGCCATCATCCATTAGACAAAGTAATTACAAACCCACCGACAGTGATCCTTGCCCTACAGTGGAGGCTGGACCAGGACACAGTGTGTGGGAGTATTCCCTTTAGGAGGCCAGTTCCTTTGGAGTCACTGGTCACCAATGCCTCAGACATTGGAGCCCTTGTGGCCCTTCAGGACTCAGGGCCTACGGTCACCAAACTAACCAACCTTTCCTATTAGTATCAGAGAGTTGAGAGCCAGACATTTAACCGTGCCAGGTATTTCAATCCCACCTGTGGGGCAAATGCATTTCTGTACTCATGGACAACATGATGGCAATGTTCTATATAAACAAACAGGGTGGAGTTCAATTCTGTCTGTGGGATTACTGCATAGCCTAATCCATTCCCCTGGAGGCATTTTATCTACCAGGCTCGCAGAACAAGCTGGCGGGCCACTTGAGCAGATCCTTCATCAACCATCACAAGTGGTCCATTCACCCAGATGTCCTGTTTGCAATCAGGCTTAGCATAAAATGTCCTCATTTCTGCTCAGACCTGGGGCACAGGCCAGGATCAGTCTCAGATGCTTTTCGCCTTCTATGAGGAGAGAGTCTGTTTTATTCCCTCTCTCCCAGGGCCCTGATTCACAGGGTGGTGTTCAAGGTCAGGATGGCCACAATAACATGGGTCCTTGACCTTCCTGCACCTGTCAGCGGAAAAGCCTAGCCTCCCTATGCTTCCTGACCTGATCTCATAGGAGTACGGTCACCTGTCTCACCTGAACTTCACTTTGCTGCATCTGATGGCATGGAAGCTTCGTGGTTGAGAGAGGTGGAGCATGGCTGCTTGGCGCTTGTGCATACAGTTCTTAGGAGTAACAGGAAGCTGTCAACCAGATCAACATATCTGGTGAAATGGAAGAGGTTCTCATGGGCATCGCAGAAAGGGTTCCTGCCAAATGAGACACCCCTTCCTCTTATCCTGCACTGTTTGCTCCGCCTGAAGATGGAAGGCCTTGCAGTATCATCCATAGGAGTTGATTTGGTGAGTCTCAGCTTTCCATCCACCAGTAAATAAGTGGTCAGTGTTTTCTAACCCAATTTGCTCTTGGCTCTTGATGATGCTGGACTGTTTATACCCCCTAGTGCGCCAATCCCTGCCTCCTTGGGACCTCAGTCTGGTGCTGTCCAGGTTCATGGGGCCCTCCTTAGAGCCTTGGCAACATGTTCCTTGCTTCATATTACTTTGGCTATGAGAGTTTCAGAGATCATGGCCCTTACCTCTGAACTGTCATATGCTGTCTTCTTTAAGGACAAGGTGTGACTTTGACCACATCCATCCTTTCTCCCCAAGGTGTGGTCTTGCACTTTCACAGTAGCCTGCATGTTTTTCTCCCAATTTTTTATCCTAAGCTGCACACTACCGGAGAAGATCTAAGGCTCCATTCTCTAGATGTCAGGCATGCACCGGTTTTCTCCATAGAGAGGACCAAACCATTTTGAAGGACAACTTAACTCTTCTTAGCAATTGTGGATAGAATGATAGAGGACCCTGTTTGTGCTCAGATAATCTCCTCATGGGTTACATCATGCATATGCACTTGCTGTGATTTGGCAAAAATGTTGCTACCTCGCCTAACAGCACACTCCATAAAGTCACAAGTTTCGTTAATGGCTTTTGTGGTGCAGGTCCTGGTTCTGAACATCTGCAGACTGGCAACTGGTCAGTTATACACATGTTGACTACACACTATGTCATCACAAAACAGGGTAGGAGTGATGCAGCCTTTGGACAAGCAGTCCTTCAGGCCATATCAAAATGAAACTTCAGTCCCATCTTCTAACTCACAGCTTTGGAATCACCTACATTGAAATAGACATGAGCAAGCACTTGAAGAAAAAAAACCCAGTTATAAACCTTTCGGTATCTGTTGTTCTTTGAGATATGTTGCTCATGTCTATTCCAAAACCCGCCCACTTGCCCCTCTGTTGGAGTAGCTGGCAGGAAGCAATGGAGGGGGTGACAGAGTGGCTGCTGCATGTATACTGTGCATGAAGGCACCACTCCAGGGCCCCAGAGCTGACTTGGCAGATAACCACTAGGAAGAAGATGCGTGTGGTATGCACACACCTACATTGGAATGGACATGAACTACACCTCTTGAAGAACAATAGTTAGGGAAAGTTAGTAACAGTATTTTCCCTTTGCTATTTATGAGCAAATGTAAGGGAGCCAACCCACAAACTGATTTTGTTTGTTTCTTTTTGGTTTTTGTTTGTTGGTTTTTGCAGTTTTTTCTTTATTTCAGCATTTCTCTTTTAAAAATCCTCTCTAGTTATTGTCTGAAGACCAAAAAGGTGTTACCCGCTGGATGACTGGTTGGCTCAGTGGAGGAGGAGCTGGATCTAAGAGTGTCCCCAACACACCTTTAAGACCAACTAATCCATCTATTTTCAATAGCGTAAGGATTAATTATACAATTCTTTACATATGAATGCAAAAGCTGGGGCAGGTACATATAAATAACATTTTTAGTTTCAGTATGTTAGTCTTGATTGAATGCTGGTTTTATTAATAATAGATCTTGAATTATTTGTGTGCTTCTTTGCAATTGTTTTGTTTTCCAATACCTTTTAAAATGAGTAATAAAAAGGTCAAAAGTCATACTGGCCCGAGGTTCATGACTTAATATGCTATGTGCTGGGCTAGTACCAAAATATTATAGCTCTTCTGGGAACTGATGACATAATTGGCCACCAGGGATCTTGTTGTGTGAAGCCGCAGAACTAGAAATTAAATACATTATTTGAAAATAGAGAGTCTTCAGTAGGCTGCAGGATATCAAAGCATACTTTGATACAGTTTTGTTCTTCCATTCTCCTCCTTATCGCCCCTTCAGTTTTAACTTAAAAGCTGGAATTCCTAACTTTCCTATACTGTGCATTTTTGATCCTAGCTTCAGAAATTTTTAAGATACCAGCCAGTTTTCAAGTTGTTAAAAGTGATGATTTTGACACCGAAGTCAATAGAATAGAGCCTTCCTTGGTAGTCAGTAGAATCAAACATATTTAAGAATTAAGCAGTGAGGAATTAGAGGCTTTGAAAGTGAGATTTTGGGGTGATTGTATTTTGTTCACTGTTCCACAGAATAAAATGTTGGTGTATTGATGTAAAGCATTAATATTTTAACTGTAAAGGTATGGGAGTATATTGGCTACTAAATTCATGAAAATAATGAAGTGGAGTAATAGTAAGCCACCATTCAGAATTGTGATTTCATGCTATAGATGTCAATTTAATTTAAAAAATGTTTTTCCCATTGCATTTGCTAATAGTATAAACTGCCTCAGTAGTTGCACAGGCATAAAGAGGAAAGTTAATATTTTTATATCTGAATGCTTGTTCTCTCAAAGTCTGAGTCCTATGTGGTTGCTGACATCGTAAGCAGATCCTGTTCCATAACCATGGAATGGTGTCCAAGATAAGAAAGTGGAGAAATTAATGTTCTTCAAAAAGTCTGATGTTTTCTCCACTTTATTAAGCTGTTGTAACTTGGGTGACACTGTTCTAATGTATATGATGTTAATAGCAACATGGGATTCAAAAAAACAATCTGACTTTAGTGGTGGAGGTACAAATGTTATCTTTAGAACTATGAAAGTTTTAAATGATATTTTTGCTCAGTCACTGAATATTACTGATATTTTAAAAATAATTTCCACACATTAAAGACTGATTTTTCATGACCACAGTGCTAGAAAAACTCTACCAGCCCAATACAAATCTTTTGAGGACCAGTAATACTTTCTAAATCCTGTCCCAGGAGCAATTATCAGTAAAAGAAAATTCCTGTACTCATAACATTATTTAAAATGTTCTAATTAGTGGGCATGTTCTTTCTAGTCTTTTTCAGAACTGTTTGTGAAGTTCCTTGAAACAGAATCACGTCCAACCCTTCCCCTACCCAAACTTTCTGTTCATGACATGAAACCTTTAGGAACAACAGGAATTTGTAACCCTAGCAGTACTAGATCCAGCAGCCACACAGGTAACACTGGGACTTTGTGGAAAATTTGAAGTTCTCTATTAAACTTAAGGAGAGAGAGGGAGTGTGCGCATGTGTCCATTTGTCATTATTATTAAAGATGGGGTTTTCAACAGGATATATGGGAATTAGGCTCTTAGCTCCCCTTAGACAACTTTGAAAATCTGTTTTCCCCCATTCCCCAAAAGTCACCTTTGCTTCTGAGTGAATATATTGCTTTCAGTGGTGAGAGACTAACAGCACTGGAGCCAGACAGATAGTGGGTAATCTTCCCTACGTGTGTGTTAGTGCACGTCCCAGTTACAGCTTCCCTGCTGTTCAGCCTGGTTCTCATTAAGCTAATAATGCCATGCTTGTGGTGGTTTTGTGATGTGTAAAACTGTTCACTACTAAGTATCAGGCTAAAACCACAAATGGTTTAATAATGTGAGCTAATCCGAGATTGATTTTTGATCTGAGGAAAGATTATAATTTTTTTCCATGCTAGTAAAGTCCGAACACTTTAATAATTATGCTTGTGTTTGAAATACTTCCTGGCAGGTCTGTGCAAAATTTGCAATTGACTTTCCTTTAGATTCTGATTCTGTAAGATATGAGAACCTGCTGCTGAACAATGTATGTTTAGGATGCTCGGCACCTTACAGGATTAAGTTTTTAATTTAATTAATCAGAGTTTTGCAAATGGAATGAATTTTAACACGCTTAGAATTTAGCTTTAGATGCCAGTTGTTGCTGATCATAGAGGCTTGTTTAAATTAAAACTTCAACAATCGTAAGATGCAGTATTGGGTTTTAAATAATTATTTCACGCTATAAGTAAAGAGGAGAACATAAAATACAGAGAGAATTTCCAGTCTTACATACCAGCTTATCTCTAAAAGTAATATTTTCAATACACTTAAATTAGATTTCATGTTTCTTTGTACTCTTGTCATGTATTGTATAATAGGCAGGGCACCCTATTTTATTTGGCAAAAGCCCTGTTTCCCCAGTCTGGAAAAACTAAATTCTGATGTCCTTTATTCATTCAGGAACCATACTGTTGCCTTGTAAAACCAGACACCTATCCTATATCCCTTAATTGTTTTAGTTTTGGTATCTAAGTTTTCAGATGTTAGAGCTAAACCATATGGAAGTAGCTTTAAAGCATAGGATAAAGATGTAAATCCCATACTGATGCAAAAGGGTGAGTAGCCCTGCTAGATTTATAGAGTTTGAGCTGGTTATGTGATAAAAGATTTTATTTAAAAACCCCTATGAAATTATTATGGAGTGGCAATAGCAACTGAGTTTTCACTATAAGCCTGGTTTTTTGCCAGGTCCGCTCTCTAATATCTGCGCACAAAGGAGAAGGGGTAGGTTGGGATCAAGAGAACTTTTATACTGGGTTTGAAATGACTTGGACAAAAGCTAGTATGGGGAGGAATTCTGTACAAAAGCAGCAGTTTGTAAGAAGTTGACACATGGGTGATCAAAGCTGATATACTTTTGCCAGTGGGAACTGACAATGTAGTAATAGAGCAGAAAAGCAGAGAGGATGCAGAGTTGTGAAAGACCTTGAGGTGTAGGAGGGCAAGACGGTTCAATATGATGCAAAAGGAGAAGGAGGAGCCAGCTGAAGGATAATCTACTTTCTATATAAATGCTTTGAAAATTGGTGGATTGTGAATGTTTCAAATTTTTTTTATTATTTTTTTACTATCTCAGAAACTGTAGGCTCAGGAACCAGTAGAAGACCAGATGCAAATCCATTCTTGGCACCCAGATCTGCAGCAGTGCCCCTCATTAACCCCTCTTCTCTTGGAGCTGGTGGATCGGGGCATCTGCTAATGAAACCTATTTCTGATGCCTTGCCTACCTTTACACCACTGCCAGTGTTGCCTGATGCCAGTGCTGGGGCGGTACTAAAAGATCTCTTGAAACAATAGATGATTCTGAATCAATATTGATAATGATAGCACTTTAAGAAAAATGAGAACTCTACATAATTTATCACAAAGAGGCCTTGTGTAAAGAGTGATGTACTTATTTGCAGATATAGTTGAATTTTGAAAATTTAATTATGAACTAAACAGGGCTTTGGAAATTGTAGAAGTCACAGGTATAACTGCTCTCTTTGTAACTCTTTCTTTATTTTGGTTCTAAGATAGAATCATTTTTCTCCAGTTTAAAACCTATCTCAGGTGTAGAGTTGAAAGATGAACTGGAAGACTCAAACACTAACTGTATTCTGAGTTGTTTCAAAAGTGTAACAGCAAAATTAACTCTTTGGTATTGGGGTTCGTTTGTTATTGATAACAGGCATATGAAGAGCCACCACTTCAAAATAAATTAATATTTCTAACCAAAATTTATCTAAGATAATATTTGGGGTGTCCATTCATGAGACAAATTCCAAAGAATCAGGTAGGAAATGTCTAGGAGTTTGAATAATGGGGTTGATTTTAAAAAGATACTTGCAATTACCCAATCTGATATTTATGTAGTGTCTAATTATATTTATGTAAAACCACATCTCCCTCTTAATGAGAGGATAAGTTGCACCCCAAATTTTGGGCCATTTTGAGGCACATCGGTCCTTCTTCCACCAGGAGCTATATTTTTCAGTCTTAATAGCTGTTACGGTAATCCAAAACCATCAGCACCAAGGAGTTAATTCTGGAAACAAAGGAGTTGGAAAGTATCTTTGATATTTTTTTTTTCTAAAATAATCCCTGTGTAAATAGCTATCAGTGGAGAATTAACAGGTGTGTATATATACCGTATACACACACATATGGTGCAGTACTGTAATGGTTCAAGATGTATATTTAAAATACTTTTATCTTGCAGGATTTGATTTGAACATATGTATAGAACTTAAAGATAAATAGATATTTACTTGCCCTAGATTTGTAACTAGGTCTATGTAAGTCTAGGGCCAAAGCCAATTACTATGTAAATTTTGCTGTGATGAATTGTACATTTTTACTACATATTGCAGATAAAGTATTGAGTTGGATACTGAGAGTTAAAACAACATTCTTAGAAAAATAGTTAAAATCTGCAACAAAGCTTCCTTGTTTAAAAATGTCTAGTTTCTAATCCTGTATATGCCATTTCTTGTTTAGTCAGTGTTAAAGGTGATTATTGTGCAGTTCTATATTAGAACTGTCAGCATTTACACCTCTCCATTTTCATTACGTACCCTTAGTTTAAATTGTCATCAGAGTTACGTTTAAATAAAGTGAATCTCAGAAATTTATAGAGAATCTGCCAAAATAATGAATGCAACAAGCCTTTATTTATATTTAGATAAAATAGTAGAATCCCTTCATTTCCCTTAAACCGTTCTCTAGCAAAATTTCTCAAATTGTTACTCCAGTCATCATGAAGAATTCAGTTTTGTAATCACTTTCATTCTGTAATGTCATTCTCCAATGTAGCAATGTTTTATGGATTTGAAATAAAAGTTTTGTGCAAATTTAGAAGCAGATCAATTGTTGAGTTTTTGTTTCAGACCATTAGTATCTGTTATGAAATGTCTATTACGGATAAGTTAATAAATGCATTCAGATCCTTTAAAATTTGGTTTCTGAAGGGTCAGTAGGTATTTTAGATGTATGAAAGCAAATATGTTGTGTTAACTATTTTAATACTTTTGTTGAGAATATTCAAGTAGATTACTTAAAATGTGTGTCCATTGAAAACACCACCACCACCATGAAATGGCTATAATTTTTTCTTCAAGACTCTAAAAGTAAGCTTAAACCCTGTAGGGCGTCTGTTCAGTTTCTTCTATACATGTAATTATATTTATTTCAGAGGAAGCAATCACTTCAAATTCAAATTTCCTTTGGATGAGCTGATATAGACAGAAATATTTACCTTTGTAAAATAATGTGTTTTACAAATTATTAATACAAGCGCACATATGCTGGCACCTGTCTCCTGAATATAGAGGTTGATAGTCACATTTTGATTGATTGCTGTTTTGCACATAAAAGTCTTCTGGATTTTTGAAAATGGTGTAGACCTTAAAACGCCCACATGCCCAGAAGTGAAACAAGTTAGGGTTAGAGTTAGGGTTAGCTACTAGGCACCATTGACTTCAGAACAGGTCCGTTATGCAGTAGCATTGTAACTGTGACCTAAATCTTCCCATCCTTTGGAAAACTGAGGGGAGGTTAGTCAGGAAATGTCAGAGTTCCTAGTTCATGTTTCTCATGGAGAAAGGAAAATATTTTCCATTTCAAGGGAGGGTAGGGGCTTTTTGCTTCAAATGCTAGGAAGCTTCTGAAATTGCACAGATTGTTTCTACAGGCTTGGGAGTATCTGTTTAGAGGGACTGTGGCTTCCCTACTGTATCCCTCCTTGGGACTAAGGCTTTTTGAATCTAGTATTAATCTCTAGAGGGTACAGACTGTGTTAACTTAATCACACTTCCTTCTCAGCATGTTTTGCCTGCTGCCATTGTAACGCCCAAAATTGCTGTTACTGAAAGATTAGTGAAAATATCTTTTCCTCTCATTTTTCCTCTTTATTTACTTTGTGCATTTGATGCTGCTTTGTAATAGTCTGTCCGTTTCCCATATTTGTAGTCAATTAGTTAAGTAGTTTATCCTGTTTTTCTGTGGGTCTTACACTCAGTAGTGGTGGGGGAGAAACATTTCACATGGCAAAAAGGCGAATATAGAATCACAAATTATCTGTGGCGCTTAGGAGCAGGTGCAGTATTGGAAAATTCTTTTCTTTTTATTTAATAAACTAGATTTTAAGTTTACTGTGTCACTCAAACCTCCTTTCCCACAGGAAGAAGTACATAGTAAATGCTCCCCAGGTTTGATCTGATAGGCCCCTTCACTATTTGCAGTCAGAGAACTACAGGATGTTAACATGGTGCAGCTTTTTGCAAGTTCAGTATAAAAGGAAAATTAGAGTGGGGAGAGTCTGTCCCCCTTGGATTTTTGCATTGGTTTGGATTCTCCACTCTACCCCCATATTGCACAAATGAAGGGAAGCATCTCGCACTTCATAGTAATTTTAGAAACCAGTGGCAGTATGCAATAATTAACTCCTTGCATTAAAGCTCTTCTGCTAAACTGACAGTCTCCCCATAATTTCCCATCTGTAAAAATGTTAAATGTTTAAAAACGGGGGAAAAATACTAAAAAACCCATAATTTCATGCCACTGAGAAAATTTTAATAAATAAAAATCTAAATCAATACTTAAAAAGAAATATCAATATTATTGTAATTATTTTTAGGAACATTGAATTCTGCCAAGCCTAGTTATAAGCTCCTTGGAAGTTTTGTGGTTAAGTTCTGACACTATTGCTATAGCAGCTGAGCTACTTTACCACTGTTTAAAGTTCAAGACTTAAATTTTCAAACAGTTGCAAGAAATCATTTAATATATTTAATACACATTTGTTTAAATATTTGTGTTGGCTTTCTAGGGATCTTGTCAGTCCCAGTTCTAGAGAAGATTTAGCTGTAACAAAATGTCATTAAACTTCTACTTAAGTAAAAATACAAGTTTTTTATTTACTGTAGAAAGAAAAACTTTACGACAGTTTAAAACATCAATTGCACAAGTTCAAGCAATGCATTAATTTGGAAGAACAAGCTGTATTTATAAAGAGAGTTTTAAAAGCCAAGTTCAATATTTTTAGATTATGTTTATCAGAATGTAACTCTTTTGGTTTTAATTGTATGTTCAAAGTCTTCCTTTCATGAGAGTTCACATTTTGGAAATCCCTAAAAATATCAAATGCATATTGAGAAATTCAGTTCTGTACACATGTATGAGAAAGCACGCCAGCAGGATGGCTTTAAATGGTTAAAAAAATTCTGGCATAATTTGAAATCTGTCTTTACAACATGAGATTACTTATTTTGCCGTAGCTGACAATTACTAAAATCTGTGTTAGCTTTCAGAGAAATGAATATCTGAAAGGTGAAAATCTACAGTTGCATTTGTTTTGTGCTGCATTATGCTATATAAGTTTACATACTTTTCAATTTATTTGGAACACTGCAAAGCTTAAAAGCTAAAACCAAAAAAACATGTAAAGTGGCAATATATACTCCACAATAAAAAAAACTAGCAAGCTGCTGCTGGCTTTTTTTTATTTATTTATTTATTTTTGGCAAGAAAAAAGTGACTTGCACATGTTTGCAGCAGCACAAATGTCTTGTCTTGGGTGAAGTATTACATGCAATTGCTATGACCTTGCACTTAAATCCAGTTTTTTTATAGCTGAGATTTAGAAACTTTAAATAAGTAGTATCAGTGGAGTATTTTTTGTATCAATTTAGTGCCAGGGGAACTGATAATACAAATAACTGCCAGGGGCAAAAGAGGAGCAAGATGAGAGCAAATATGCTGGCTGCTTTAGTTGAGCTTTCAAAATGGTAATTTGACCAAATTACTAACACTTTCAGATTTGGTCAAACAAACAAGAAGCACCAAGCAATTGATCAAACAAATAAATGTGTTTGCTGAAATAAAGATAAATATCAGCTAGTGGGATTTTCTCCCATGAAAGCTCATGCGATAAATCTGTTAGTCTTTAAAAGTGCCACAGGACTCTGTTGTTTTTCTATAAATACAAGAAGATATCATCCAGTAAGTGCTCACAGTGCGTGATTTGGTATGTTCTGTGCTTCTGGCATGTGATGTAGGCTGCTAATTTTGCTCTCTTCTCTTTTTTTTAAGGATTTACATCTGTTGTTTGTGTCAGTGTTGAGCACACTCTGTTAATGAGTCTATTCTGAACTGGGATATGGTTCTTATTGAATGGCTTCTCACAGTCTTGACAGGATTTAATGACATTTTCCTTCAAAATTTCTTTCGCAGCCCATATTTTACTGACTTTGAGAAGTGATCTCTCCATCTTTGATGGACAACCCATAAATATTATTGTGAATTTCCTCGTAACACTAAAAATGTTTCCTCAATTTTCAGATCCCTGTAAACAAGCAGCATGGATACTTTTGTAACTTTCCTCTCTTCCAGCAGATATTGATCTGTTCTGTACCATTTTTTCCCCAATTTGTTCTCATTGAGAGCTGCACTATAGAGTTATCTGCTTGATTTCCTTTAGGGAAGGACAGGGATTGCCCTGCTGCTGTTTTAAACTAACACTCATTTGGAGTGTTTACACAAGGGGAGAGATGAGCCCTTTTAAAAAAAGAGAGAATCCCTAAAAAGAAAGACCGACCATTCTTTGACTCTAAGTTGCTGCTGTGTAAATGTCGTAACTATGTAAGTAAAGGGTTACAGTACAGGACTCCTTGTTTGTTTTGAAGGTCTCCTATTGTGACTGCATAATTTCCTTGGCGCGCTCTCTTTTTTTGACAGGATGCCATCTACTACTCTTCCACAGTTCTTTCTTATCCTGTCACGGTTCTAGCTTTTTCCATCTGGCTTTAAAAATAAACCCTTCATATTGCTCTCTGCACCAGTAGAAGATGAGGAGACATTCTGCTGCCACTAGAAATGTATATAATCCTGTCATAGCACCCACCGTAGCTGTACAGACTGAAGAGGTCTTTCATGCAACTGGGATGTGTGGGGTGGTGGTGAAAGGACAATAACAGACTTTTCTTACGTCCAAAGAAAGGAAGATGCAGCCCTACCAGAGGATGGAAGGGAAGAAACCCAACTTGTACATCAGTTGTCCTAACGAGAAGTCACATGTGCTTCTCTACAGTCATATATTGGGCCTAGAAGATTTTTGGCAATATGAAGTGGCAGCAGCAGTCATTGCAGTGAATTAACAAGTCCCTTTTGGTTTAAAATGTATGGAAATGTGTGATTTCGAAGGTCCACCTTCATGAGTCCAAGAGAAATAAAATGATTTTCTATGTGTCTTATTTTCATCAACCCTCAAATCCAGCTACATGCTGTTTATATATGAATCAATTTGGCACTCATCACTTGCTAAACTGAAAACTTAGCATGTCCACACTTAAATTTAAAGTCGACTTAGGGGGGAACTTACAAAGTCGACCTAGAGCATCCACACTGGACGCCTAGGTCGACTTCAAGGGGCTAGGGGGACCTTGGGCAAGTCCACGGTGGCAGGGGGGCATCCCTTGCCCAGTGCCAGGGGGCTCAGCCTTTGTACCTGGGTACAATGAGGCAAAGGGGGATAGGAACCCTGGCAGGGCATAGGGGCAGGGCTCTGCCCTGCCCTTTGGGGGGGGCATGCTAGGCTCCCCCTGTGCCCCCCCCCCCGGCAGGGAGGGCAGTGGGGGAGTCCAGGAGTAGCCCTAAGTCAACTTAGGGCTACTGCATGTCTACACTGGCTTAAGTCAACTTTAGGAAGTCGACTTAAGCCTAAAGTCAAATTAAAAGTAGGTTTAATAGAGTCGACTTCATTTTCCTTAAGTCAACTTTATTTTCCTTAAATCGACTTAAGCAGCTTGCTTAAGTCGACTTAAGGAAAGTGTAGTGTAGACGCGGATTAAATTAAGTCAATTTAAGCAAGCTTAAGTCGACTTAATTTACAAGTGTAGACGCACCCTCTATGCCCTCCCCTATACAAAAATTTCTGGAGCCGCCGCTGATGACAAAGGCAGGACCATGACGATAAGGATCACCGGGACTGAGACAGGAATAACTAGAACCAAAACAGGAACCATGGAATCACATGCAACAGGAATGAGATGGAATGATGAAGGAATGGACAGTCAAGAACACTGAAGGTAAACACAATAGAGGACAAGCACAAAGTAAGTGGGAGGAGGGAGTGGCAAGAAGGGGCTGCCACCTGGGGAGACAGCAACAGAGGGAAAGTTCCTAGATCTTAACATCCACCAATCACTACTCTTTTCCTGCCTTTTGCACTTGATGCACAACCTATGTGCACGGCACATCAAGTTATGCACACACACACACTAGGGCTGTCGGCACAAATCCTCTAGTTTAGGGCACCCAGAAACTAGGTATTCCACATGGCACTGAGAGAATTCAAATGCTGTATGTTAGGCCAACCAAATCCATAGGCTAGGAACTGAATGCCAATCCTAAATTAAGAGTCCAGCAGAGTCTATGGAGGAGTTGAATCTAAAATCTAAGGCTATGTCTACACTTGGCCAAATAAGTCAACTTTGCTAAGTCGATTTAGCATGTCCACACTATAAAATTAGGTTGACTTAAAGTAGACCTTGCCAAATCGATTTAGAGCGTCCACACTGGACACCTGAGTCAACTTCTAGGGGCTAGGTGGACCTGGGAGTGGTCCATGGTGGGAGAGGGGGCACCCCCTTCAAAGTGCCAAGGGGCTCAGCATTTACCCCATTGTACCAGGGTACAATGGGGGCTGAGCAGGACAGGGACAGGGGTAGGGTATAGGAGCGGGGTGGGCAGGGCTGTGTCCTGCCCTGTGGGTGGGCATGCCAGGCTCTGGCTGTGCCAGCCACCCTGGCAGGGAGGTCAGTGGAGGATCCCTGGGGGCCCTTTAAGTTGACTTAAAGTCGACTTAGGGCTAATCTGCATCTACACTGGCTAAGTCGACTTAATAAAGTCGACTTAGCCAGTAAAGTTGACTTTAAACTAGGTTTTATAAAGTCGACTTAAAATTTCCTTAAGTCAACTTAAGCACCAGCTTAAGTCGACTTCAGGAAATTGTAGTGTAGACGCAGAGTAAATTAAGTCGATTTAAGCAGGCTTAAATCGACTTAAATCGACTTAATTTACAAGTGTAGACGCACCCTAGGAGTTTAGGTAACGGGGTCCCAAAAAGGAAGTTTGACCCTGCCTGAGACAGCCCTCACACTTGTATTTCTAATGTCCTCTTTCTTCTGAACAGCTATTCTGAAGAAATCTATGCTAGAACTGGAATTTAAATCCCTGTTTAGAAAAAAATGTTTAGGGCTGACCTTCAGCTGTTTGCATTTTTCTTTCTGTGTTTTGTTAGATCCTATTTTTATAGCATTGGTAAAACTTACAAGCAAGGTACAGTAGAGCACAACTGAACAGACAGTGAATGATTTGGAGCACTAATAGTTACAGGGAAACAGTTAAAGGAGTCCAAGTCATAAATTGGCAAGAATGCAATTTAGTGAGGTTGAGAATGTTGATCAACAACAATTGAGGCCAGCTACTTTGTACATGGAGGAGGCAGGGGAGATGAAATTATATGGTTTTCTAAAAGGACACTTATCTTTTCTGGCCTATGTGATTCTTGAGTAGGCTAAACTAATCTAGCAATACTAATCTAGCCATGTGGTTCCTGTTTTAGTATTTTTCAGTATTTATTTGGGGAGAATTCACGCACTTTCTGAAAATGAAAAGGCGCCTTTTAAAAGATATATTTTAAGTGTAGCGTCTGATACACTCTTTCTATACAACTAATAGTTTCAGACCTGACTTCAAAAATATTACATAAGATGGGTAGATTCCTTAAAAAGCAAAACCACACTCTTTTACCAGTTATTACAAGACAAATGTTTTTGGGATATAATTTGCTGTTTTTGAGAGTGGTTGGAAAAGATACATATCTGTAATATAGTACAGTGCATGCATACAACCTGTGAGTAGCCTTTACAAGTAAAAATGAATAATGTTTTCTCTGAATGAAGAACAACGAGAGTCCTGTGGCACCTTATAGACTAACAGATTTTCTTCGGAATAAGCTTTCATGGGCTATAACCCACTTCGTCAGATGCATGAAGTGGAAATCACAGTGGAGAAGTATATATACACATGCCAGGATGAAGGAGGGCAAGTGTGAGCAAAGTCAGTTCAGAGACCAGATGGGGCCTATTCACACCTGTTGATCAACGTGTGAACAGAACAATCACTTTTTGTGATGTGATAACCATTCCGAGTCCCTATTCAGGCCCAGTCTGATTGTGTCAAGCTTGCAAATCAGCTCCAGCTCTGCAGTTTCACGCTGAAGTCTGTTTTTGTAGTTTCTTTGTTGAAGTATGGCAACTTTCAGGTCAGCTACTGAGTGTCCATGGAGGTTGAAGTGTTCTCCTACAGGTTTATGGATGTTGCCATTTTTTATGTCGGATTTGTGTCCATTTATCCTTTTGCGTAAGGACAGTCCAGTTTGGCCGATGTACATGGCAGAGGGACATTGCTGGCACATGATAGCATAAATCACATTAGTGGATGTGCAGGTGAATGAGCCCCTGATGGTGTGGCTGATGTGTTTGGGACCTGTGATAGTATCACTGGAGTTGATGTGCGGGCAGACTTGGCACCGGGGTTTGTTGCAAGGATACGTTCCTGGATTAGTGTTCTTGTTGTATGGTGGTCAGTTGTTGGTGAGTATTTGCTTCAGGTTGGGGGGCTGTCGGTGAGCAGGAATAGGCTGTCCTCCCAGGGCTTCAGAGACTGTGGGATCATCTTCTAGAATAGGTTGTATATCTTTGATGATGTGTCGGAGAGATTTTAGCTGGGGACTGTAGGTTATAACCAGTGGTGTTCTGTTGTTTTCTAAGTCAGGTCTGTCCTGTAGTAGGTGGCTCCTGGGTACCCATCTGCCTCTGTCAATTTGTTTCTTCACTTCTCCAGCTGGATACTGTAGTTTTAGGAATGCCTGATAGAGATCTTGTAGGTGTTTGTCTCTGTCTGAGGGATCAGAGCAGATCCGGTTGTACCTTAAGGCTTGGCTGTAGACGATGGATCGTGTAATGTGTGCCGGGCGGAAGCTGGAGGCATGTAGGTATGTATTGCGGTCAGTTGGTTTCCGGTATTGGGGGGGTGTTAATGTGTCCATCCCTTATACGTACGGTGGTGTCCAAGAAGTGGATTTCTTGTGTGGATTGGTCTAGGCTGAGGTTGATGGTAGGGTGGAAATTGTTGAAGTCTCGGTGGAAGTCTTCCAGGGACTCTTTCCCATGGGTCCTGATGATGAAAATGTCATCCATGTAACATAGGTAGAGGAGAGGCAGTTGTGGACGAGATTCGAGGAAGCGATATTCTAGGTCAGCCATAAAGATGTTGGCATACTGTGGGGCCATGCGGGTACCCATAGCTGTACCACTGACTTGAAGGTATAGATCATCCCCAAATCTGAAATAGTTGTGAGTCAGAACAAAGTCACAAAGTTCAGTTACCAGCTATGCCGTGTCATCATCTGGGAGACTGTTCCTGGTGGCTTGTAGTCCATCTTTGTGAGGAATGTTGGTACAGAGGGCTTCTACATCCATAGTGGCTATGATGGTGTTTTGTGGGAGATCACCGATGGATTGTAGTTTTTTCAGGAAGTCGGTTGTGTCACGGAGATAGCTGGGAGAGCTAGTGGTGTAGGACCCGAGGAGAGCCAGACAATCCGGCTGTTAGAGTGCTGATGCCCGAGATGATGGGGCATCCAGGATTACCAGGTTTGTGAATGTTGGGTAGTAGATAAAATACCCCTGGTCGGGGCTCTTGGGGTGTGTCCGTGTAGATGTGTTCCTGTGCTTCCTCAGGGAGTTTCTTAAGCAGATGTTGTAGTTTCTTATGGTACTCCTCAGTGGGGTCAGAGGCTAGTGGCTTGTAGAATGTGGTGTTCGAAAGTTGTCTGACTGCTTCCCGTTCGTAATCTGACCTATTCATGATGACCACAGCACCTCCTTTGTCAGCCTCTTTGATTATAGTGTCAGGGTTGGTTTTGAGACTGTGGATGGCATTGCGTTCAGCGCGGCTGAGGTTGTGGGGTATGTGATGCTGCTTGTCCACAATCTCAGCCTGTGCACGTCGGCAGAAACACTCTATGTAAAAGTCCAGTCTGTTGTTACGGCCATCAGGAGGAGTCCATGCAGAAATCTTCTTCTTGTTACATTGAAAGGAAGATGTCTGTGGGTTAATGTGTTGTTCAGTAGTATGGTGGAAATATTCCTTTAGTCGGAGACAGCGAAAGTAGGCTTCCAGGTCACCACAGAACTGTATCATGTGCGTGGGGGTGGTGAGGCAGAAAGAGAGTCCCCGAGACAAGACAGACTCTTCTGCTGGGTTGAGTGCATAGCTGGATAGATTAACAATATTGTTGGGTGAGTCCAGAGTATCACAGGTGTGGTCCCTTGTGGCATGTAGGAGCTTAGACAGTTTAATGTCCTTTTTCCTCTGTAGAGAAGCAAAGTGTGTGTTGTAGGTGGCCTGTCTTATTTTAGTAAAAATCAGCCATGTGGAAGTTTGTGTGGAAGTTTGGCTTTCCATGAGGCTCTCAAGTGTTGAGAGGTCTTTCTTGATCTTCTCCTGTTTGCTGTACAGGATGCTGATCAGATGATTCCGTAGTTTCTTTGAGAGTATGTGACACAATCTCTCACATAGTCTGTGTAGTATATGGGTCGTAATGGATTTTTAACTTTCAGTCCATTTGGTATGATGTCCATTTGTTTGCATTTGGAGAGGAAGATGATGTCTGTCTGTATCTGTGCAAGTTTCTTCAAGAGGTCTGTGGATTTCCATTTCATACGGCTAAATTCAGTGCCTTGCATGGTAGAAATTTCCAGAGGGGTAGCTGTGTTAGTCTGTGTACAGCAAAAAACAACAAGAGTCCTGTGGCACCTTATAGACTAACAGATTTTCTTCGGCATAAGCTTTCGTGGGCTTATAACCCACTTCGTCAGATGCATGAAGTGGAAATCACAGAGGAGAGGTGTATATACACATGCCAGGATGGAGGAGGGAAAGTGTAGGCAAAGTCAGTTCAGAGAGCAGATGGGGCCTATTCTGAATGAAGAGCAACCCATCAAAATGCTTTCACACTTATGCAGTTGTAGACTCAGACTGTATTTCTAAAGCAGGTCCAACTTACCAGAAAAAGATGGACCTCATCCTGAGTCTGATTAGCAGAATATTTGCTTTTATAATACAGGCAATGAAGGCTTCATCGAGATCATTAGGACTGCATGATATTCCCTTTTCCAATTGCCCTGTCAACTTGCCTAAATCCTGGAGAGGATTAGTTTTGTTGGTGAGAGGCTGCTGTAACTTAGTCTCTGTAGTCAGTCATAGTCGTCTCTTGTCCTTTCCAAAATGTCGAGTTGAAGTAAACTTGGACTTCTCAAAACCAGGAAATTAAGAATTTAAGTAAATCAAACTTAAACTTTTGAAAACTGGGAAATACAAAGTAAAAGTAAGCACCGGTGCAACCCTAGCTCTGCCCTCCTGGAGCTGGCAATAGCCACTGGGAATGGTTTAGTAAGGGTAATGCAAAGATTAACAAACTACCATGGGACATCAAAGATGAGAATGGTTTGTGGGTTAGTGATGGGTTACTGAAAGGGTAGTGTTATATGAAATCTAGTAGGTGAAGGATTGTAAAAGGTAGTGAAATTTAACAAGGTTGAGCTTTTTTGTTGAGTAAACTCACTGAGTGTAGAGTACGAGTGGCTTCTGTTGAGTGACCTAAACACAAGTTTTGCCTTAGCAAATTAATGGTGTTAGATTCTGGCCTACAGTGCTCATGCGTCCTATTTCTTGTGTGTGTTCTGTAGTGTCTGCATGAGCACAGTGATAGTATGTGTGTTATGAGTGTGTTGAGGCCTACTCAAAGAGGCAGCATTAAAGTTACATTGCACCATTGGTGTGTAGTTTAACTGTGTAATCAAGTGTTCAGGAATTGGGGGTACAGTTAGAACCATAGTTCCAATACTTTCGCCAACCCCCCAAAAGTTAAAGAGCCAGGTGGTTTTGTAAAATGCTTTTTTGGGAAAAGTGTATCTTGGAAATACCTTGCTCAAATAATTCTGGATTTGGGTTACTAACCTTACTCCACAGCAAATTTCAAGACAGTCAAAGCCAGCGTGCAGATTTTAGAGAGTTTAGGACAATCAGCCTTTAAACAAAAAGCAATTTCTCAACCTTAACTTGAGCAGAGCTGGTGCCCTGTTGTAATATATGCAAATAAGTAATGTGTCAGCAAATGGTGTTCAACAATATTCTGAGTTGTCCACAGTTTTGGTGGGTTTTTTTAAATGAATAAAAGTAATTATATATTGCAAATGATTTGCTTTGTGCTGTTCTTCACATCAGATTTTAAGCAGAATGGTGAGTGTAAAGGGCATTTGAGAAGGGGTGGTGGGAGGGGGTGGATATGTGCTAATACTAGTTGTTTGTCACTACTTCTATAACAAAGTATTGCAGAAATTCCACTTGGGCACACACCCATTTCTTTTTTCTTGAAATAGAGATTTCTTCATGTTGCTTGAGACCAGCCAAAGTAGTGGGTGTGATACTCTCCTGTCAGCATACGGAGACAGGAAAAACAAAAACTACTGTTATATAATTCCCTCTCTAAAGGGGGCTGGTTAGCTGGACAATACTCAGTTCTCCTTGTGTCTCCAGCAGACAGACCCCGTTTTAGCCAAAGGTATTTGTTCGTCAGCAACCTTGCTCTGCCTCCTTTTCTTGGCACACTTAGAGAGTCTGAAATGTTACCGTGACCAAAATCAACTGAGCAGCAGGTTGACCACCATTCAGGTGAAGGCCACCACAGAAGCATTTAACTTCAAAGGGGGGAACTACAGAAAAATGAGGGCGTATTTGAAAGGAAATTAAAAGGAACAGTCACAACAATGAAATGCCTCAATGCTGCATGGAAACTTTTTAAAAACAGCATACTAGGGTCTTGAACGATATGTATCTTCCACCCTTTCCCCTCCTATCTCAAAAAAAGAAGTTGCCATGGCTAAACAGAGAAATGTTTAGTGGCAAAAGGGGATTCTTTAAAAATTGGAAGTCAAATCCTACTGAGGGACATAAAAAGAGCATAAACTCTGGTAAGTCTAATGTAAAAGTATAATTAGGCAGGCCAAAATAGAATTTGAAGAGCAATAAGCAAAAGATACAAAAAACTAACAGAAAAGATTTTATTTTTAGTACATCAGAAGCAGGCAGACTCTCAAACAATCAATCGGGCCATTGGATGATCAAGCTGCTAAATGAATTCACAAGGAAAATGAAGCTGTTACAGAAACACTAGATGAATTATTTGCATTGATCTTCACTGTACAGGATGTGAGGAATTCTTTTCAGGTGACAAATCTGAGGAACTCTCTTAGAGTAACGTGTTAATAGAGAAAGTCTTGGAACAAACTGATAAATGAAATAGTAATAAGACACCAGGATCAGATGGTATTTGCCAAAGAGTTCTGAAGGAACTCAGATATGAAATAGCTAGTTAGTATCACAGGCTATGTCTACACTGGCAAGTTAATTCGAATTAAGAAAGCTTAATTTGAATTAACTAAAGCCATGGCTACACAAGGCTTTCATTAGTTCGAATTAAGGGTTTCCTTAATTTGAACTAATAAATTCGAATATGCTATTTGAATTAAGGGTTAATTCGAACTAGTTAGTTCGAATTAACCAATGTGGCCATGTTAGTTCGAATTAACCGGCCCATTGAACTCAATGCAATTTGTTAATTCGAACTAAGTAAGTGCCATGAATGGCACTTACTTAGTTCGAACTAAATTTTGCTAGTTCGAATTAATTCGAACTAACTTTAGTAAGTGTAGACATAGCCACAGTTAGTAGTTCTGCAGTCACTTAAATTAGCCTCTGTACCAGATGACTGGAGGATAGCTAATGTAATACCAATTATTAAAAAAAAAAAAGGCTCTGAAGGTAATCCTGGCAATTACAGACCAGTAAGCCGAAGTTCAGTACCAGGCAGATTGATTCAAATAATAGCAATGAAGAGATTCATATGCTGGGGAAGAGCCTACATGGCTTTTGTAAAGGGGAATCATGCCTCTCAATCTATTAAAATTCTTTGAGGATGTTAACAACCATGTGGGCAAGGGTGATTCAATTGATATAGTGTATTTTGACTTTCAGAAACTTGGACAAGGTCCCACACCAGAGGCTTGTAAGCAAAGTAGAGTCATGGCGATGGGATAAGAGGGAATGTCCACTCATTCGTTTGTTAAAAGATAGGAAACAAAGGGTGGGAATAAAAGACCAGTTTTCATGGGGAAGAGAGGTAAATAGCGGTATCCTCCAAGGATCTGTACTGGGACCTGTACTGTTCAAGATTTTTATAAATGATCTGGAAAAGGGGGTAAACAGTTGTCAACATTTTGCAGATGATACTAAATTATTCAAGATAGTTACGTCCAAAGCTGACTGCAAAGGGGTCTCACAAAAATGTATGACAGGGTAAGAAAGAGACAGATGAAATTCAGTGTTGATAAATTCAAAGTAATACATATTGGAAAAAAAAATAACCCCTATTATGCAGGCAAAATAGTAAATTCTAAATTAGCTACTACCACTCAAAAGAGATCTTCAAGTCACTGTGGATAGTTCTCTGAAAACATCTGCTTGTGAGCAGCAGCAGTCAAAAAAAGCTATCAGATTGTTAGGAACCTGTTTAGGAAAGGGATAGATAATAAGACAAGAAAATATCACAGTGCCATCATATAGATCCATGGGAGTTCCACATCTTGAATACAGTGTACTGTTCTGCTCGCCCCGTCTCAAAAAAAATATTAAAAATGGAAAAGATACAGAGAGACAACAAAAATGATTAGGAGCACAGAACATCTTACATATGATGAGCAATTTAGAAGACTGGGACTTTTCAGCTTGGAAAAGAGATGACTACGGGTGGATGTGATAGAGGTCTATAAAATCATGAATGGTATGGAAAAAGTGAATAGGGAAGTGTTATTTACCCCGTTACATAAAACATGAACCATGTGTCACCCAATGAAAACAATAGGCAGCAGGTTTAAAACAAACACATGGAAGTATTTCTTCACACAGTCAACATGTGGAACTCATTGCCATGGGATGCTACAAAGGCCAAAATTATAACTGGGTTGAAAATGAATTAGATGGGTTTATGCAGGATAGACCCATCAATGGCTATTTGTCAAGATGGTCAAGGACAGCAAGCCATGCTCTGGGTGTTACTAAACTTCTGACTGCCAGAAGTTGGGACTGAATGACAGAGGACAGATTACTCAATATTGCCCTGTTCTCTTCATTTCCTCTAAGTCACCTGGCACTGACAGAGGACAGGATGCAGGCTAGATGGACCATTGGCTTGACTCAGTATGCCTGTGATGGGGTAGGCTTACCCCACTCTGAAAAGTGGGTGGCAGAAGCCCCGCCCCTTAAGCCCTGCCAGCACCTTAAGCCCTGCCCCTTAAGCCCTGCCCCTTAAGACTGTTGCCCTAGCATAAAAAGGGGAAGCTCAATTCAGTTGGGGCTGGCAGGGGAGGAGAAAGGACCTCTGCCTGAAGCTCCCTCCCAGGAGTGTAGTCAGTCCCCAGCGGCAGGAGAGGAAGCCCTCTGAATACTCAGTGGGAAGCAGTCATCTTGTGACGGCCACCCTGAGAACAGCCAGCTGATGCAGACTGCAGTGAGTGGATCCCAGAGTTCCCTGGAGGAGTGAGTACCAGGCACAGACCAGGACTTATCTGGGTAGGAAGCAGCCCAGGGGCCCAGGTTATAGGGTCTGGGGTAGAGTGGCCTGAGGCCACCGTGTTTCAGTCGGGATCCCTGCCGGCAGGATGCCAGAACCCTAGCACCCCTAGGGCCCAGGGCTGGGGCTCAGTGGAGCGGGAGGGCCTGAGTCCCCTACCTGGGCACCATTCCTACATCATCCTCCTGAACTGCCCTGACCCGAGGGCCTGTGCTATTGACTCTGTGGCCATTAGGCCGGACTGCCCTGACCCGAGGACCTGTGCTATTGACTCTGTGGCCATCGGGCTGGACTGCCCTGACCTAAGGGCTTGTGCCACTGACTTTGTGGCCACTGAGTGGTGCTGCTCTGACGTGAAGAGTGGTGTTGACCAAAGCAGTAACGTCACGGAAGCCCTTCTGCGGCGCCCCCCCCCCCCGTAATTATGCCTCTCACACTCCCCACTTGCGAGGCCTGTGGGGGATGCAATCCGCGACAATGCACATACTTATCTTCTTATATATGGTCTGTGTTACCTACTAAAGGTCTCTGGCAAAGTCACACAACACCTGAAAAAGTACTCCTCCTCCATCTTCAATCAAAGCTGCAGCCTTGAAGCAGGCAGAAGAAAAGTGGTAAATATGCCGATGGGGTGGGTTCTGCGTTGGTGCAGGAAATTCTTTTTGGGTGTCTGGCTGGTGAGTCTTTCCCATATCATCAGGGATTAGCTGATCACCATATTTGGGGTCAGGAGAGAATTTCCCCCTTGGCAGATTGGCAAGGGCCCTGAGGTTTTTCACCTTGCCCTGTAGCATAGAGCATAGGTCACTTGGTGGTGGTTTCTCTATACCTTGAAGTCTTTAAACCAGTGCTTTTTTTCTAAAAAAAAAAGGTACCGGAACTCCTATTGATGTCCGTCGTGTCATAAAGAAATAACACTGAAAATAGTGCAGTAAACAGTAAATTTTTGAATATATCAAAGAAATAAAAATACAAGGTAAAAACTGTTAAGTTTTATTAACTCTGCAGGCCGCTAATATACTGAAAGACAACCTGTGAGGTCTTCTAAGGAAAAAAAGGTGCCGGAACGCCGTTCCGGTGCGTTCCGCCAGAAAAAAAGCACTGCTTTAAACCATGATTTGCGGACTTCAGTGTCTCAGTTGTAGGTTAGGTGTCTATTGCAGGAGTGGGTGGGAGGTTCAGTGGCCAGAATTGTGTAGGGGGTCAGACTAGGTAATCATCCTGGTCCCCTGTGGCCTTAAAAATCTATGAAAGTGCTGCAGCTTTTCCTGAGAAATCTTCCATTTTATAAACTGAAGCCTTAAGTTTTACATCAACTTAAAAATGGCTGACATTTCAGACAAGGCAGTTACTTCCCCTGGAATATCTAATTTATTTACTCTTGTTTTCAAATACGTGAAATTTAGATAGCCCCTGTAATTGCTATTGCCGTGAGTTAAAGTTATTCGCCTCCGGGAGGGCCAGGGCCTTCATCAGTGCTCCACTGCCATGAAGTGGTGCATTGCTCCATATTTGTCATCTGAGCTGAACACCAGCTAGAGGGCCCCTAAGAAGCTGGTTTTTGCTCTGAACAAAAGGAAGACAGTTCTTTTTCCAGCCCTGTGAGAAGGATTCTATCCAATAACAATGCTGCCTCTGCACTGAGGCACGTTTACTTGTAAAGTTTGCAGTAGGAGAGGCTTTCCTTAAAGCTCTTACTGTTTTATCCTGGCAGCCTCCTCAAGATTGTTGTGAGGCGTCTAGCCAATTGGTGAGCTCTTTAATCGAAACCAGCTGTCCCCAGACTGAGGCCCCCATTTGCATTGTTTAACATACTTAGAAAATGAAGTGTTCATTTTTAACATTCCTCCTCCAATTGGTTTATTGCTGAATTACAGAAGAGGACTAAGCAAAACCAGGTGCTTTCGCTGTATTCCCTCTAGTGTCTGAGGAGGAGCAGATCTCTCCCTGCCCTGTCTATTATTTGCTATTTCATTCTTTGGAATATAAATGACTGAGGAGCTCAAATGCTAGCAAAACACTGATGTTCGGACACGTTTTTTAGTTACTCAGCAGTGCAAACTCTGGTTTTATTTTTCACCTTTCCACCAATACTGGACATGCAAGAATTAAAAAGGTAGGTTCTGTGCACCAAGCTTCTTTGCTCATTGAATGGAAACCTACTTATGGAAAATGTCTGTGGCTAGGCATCACGATGCCCGTTCACTTGCTAAAGTCATTTGCAAAGAGACAGCATCTTAATTGTCAGAGGTAGGGGTAAAGATCGTTTTGTTTGTTATAAACGCTATGCTCTCTCTAGCAATTTCCATCTTGATCTGTGCTGTTCTGTAATTAGAAGTCTTTATAGGAATGCTGAATTGCTACAGTGAAGTGTTTTTTGGCTAAACAGAGCTGCTTTCTCAGTACATATGATTCAGAGTGATTGTTTTAAAATTCACTAGTTATTATTGCAGCAGTTAATTGCTATTTTATAATATTTTGTCTGCTGAACAAACCAAAGAGACCAGCTTAAAACAATGTTTATTGAGTTGTGTTATATATCTGCTAATAATTCTCAGGGGGGTGAGGGATCTGCTAGTATAAAGCCAACTGAAGTAGCGATTGCAGACCAAACCCACATCAGGAAACACTCTGTATTATTCTCTCTCTTTCCTCATAACTCAGAAGAACCTAGTGGCTCTTAATTCTTGAAACCAAAGGATGTATATAGCTAATGATACAGTCAGTAAGTAGATTGTGAATTTTTGTTATATAAAGTGCACAACTGCTGGACACTTTTAACATCCAGCAATACAATTTCTCATTTCCTTCTATTATTCCTTTTTCTATATGCAAAATGAACTTGCAGTAATGTGCATAGTGCATGCTTACGAAAATGTGCTGTGTCCCTCAAAAGGCTTTAACAGATCCATAAAAGAGATGCAGTCCTAAAGGAATGACACAGTGCTTTAAATGTATTACTTTCACGTCTAAGGAAAAGTCTTTATGGAATTTGTCTCTTTAGGTTACTAGAAAACTACCCAAACAAGCAACATTTGCCTACACAGCACCATGAACAACTGTGTTAGGGGTAGTGTGTGCTTTTCAGTTCTTACTCCTCCACTAAAAAAATTTAATGCTTTAAAATGCGTCTGTCGGTTTGTGAGTAGTCTTGTCTGATGTATCTAATTAGTCACCTTCAACACCTTGCCTTGCTGTAGGAATCACCAGCAGAGCTAGAAAAGCCTGTAGGGAAAGCTGGCTTTTTCTTTAGGTAGTAGAAATGAAGCCACCTAAAATTTTTCTTGCTTCCCATGGTTTTTTTTAAATATACTGTGTATGCTATAGACATTCAGTAATAGTCTCTAGTGTAAATGAGACATGGCTCTAAACATATACTGAAAAGGGCCTTCATATAAGAGAACTGGAAAACATTGAAATTAAAGTACACAGAAAAGAAAATTAGTTCTTTCCAATGTTAAACCTGGCACTAGTTAATATACAACACTTTGAATTGGCTAGGGTAGACCAGACAACCAGTACTACAGTTCAGGGCTCAAGCTACAGCCAAATATTTAATAGGTAAGGACCATTCTGTCACTCTCACTGAGAAGTCCCTGGCTTCACATGAAGCCAGACTCGACAAACATGGTTACCCCTTTGGAACTTGTCTTCACATGAATTCTTTTGGAAAGTCATGGACCAGACCCTCAGCTGCTGTAAATCAGCATGGTTTCACTGATTTATATCAGCTGATGAGTTGGCACAATGCATCTACACTGCTTGCAAAGCAAGCTAATACTCAGTGTTAGTAAAGAGGTAGAATCGGGCTGAAAGAAATCGGTTGATTTCAAGAGTACTTTGTTGGGGATGATACATGATTTAGCTCTGCTAAAGACTTGCTCTGTGAGGTTTATGCTTCAGTTTATCCATCTGCAAACTGGGTATAATACTTATCCAACGCCTAAGAATGGTTGTAGCCTAAATTAATGGTTGTGAAATGTTTTCGGATTCTCAAATGAAAGGTGCCCTAGAGGGGTAAAGTTTAATCACATTGACTATTATAAATTTGCCCTTTGAAGAACTCATGTATAGCCATAAAGGACACAAATTAGCCTACAGATATTTAGGGTCTTATTCTGATCTCACTGATGTACTTCCAGAATAAGAATGTTGACTTCACAGAGATCTGAATCTGGGCCATAAATTTACTGTTATATGTCATGGGTCAAATTTATCTATAGTACGTAAGAATGGCCATACTGGATCAGACCAATGGTAGACTTAGCCCGGTATCCTGTCTTCTGACAGTGGCCAATACCAGGTGCTTCAGAGGGAATGAACAGGATAGATAATGATCAAGTGATCCATCCCATTTGCCCATTCCCAGTTTCTGGCAAACAAAGGCTAAGGACACTTTAGAGCATGTCCCAGTTAATCGCCATTGATGGATCTATCCTGCTGAACCTATCTAATTTCTTTTTTGAACCCTGTTATAGTCTTGACTTTCACAACAACCTCTGGCAAAGAATTTCACAGGTTGACTGTGTGCTGTGTGAAAGAATACTTCCTTTTGTTTGTTTTTAATCTGCTGCTTATTAATTTCATTAGGCGACTCTTTACACCTTATGAGGAGTAAATAACACTTCCTTATTTACTTTCTCCACACCAGTCATGATATTGTAGATCTTTATTATATCCCTTCTTAGTTGTCCCTTTTCCGAGCTGAAAAGTCCCAGTTTTATGAATGTTTCCTCATATCGATCTGCTCCATACCCCTAGTCTTTTAGTTGTCCTTTTCTGTATTTTTTCCAATTCCAATATATCTTTTTAGAGGTGGGGTGACCAGATTTGCACTCAATATTCAAGATGTGGGCGTACAATGGATTTATAAAGAGGCAATAAGATATTTTCTGTCTTATTTTCTATCCCTTTCCTAATGATTCCCAACATTGTTAGCTTTTTTGACTGCTGTTGCATACTGAGTGGACGTTTTCAGAGAACTATCCACAATGACTCCAAGGTCTCTTTCTTGAGTGGTAAGGACTACTTGAGAACCCATCATTTTGTATGTATAATTGGAATTATGTCTTCCAATGTGCATTACTTGGCATTTATCAAAATTAAACTTCATATGCCGTCTTGCTGCTCAGTTAAACAGTTTTGTGAGATCCCCTTGTAATGCTTCGCACTCTGTTTTTGACTAGTTTTGTGTCATCTACAGATTTTGCCACCTCACTATTTACCTCTTTTTCCACCTCTTTTATTAATATGTTGAACAGACCTGTTGGGGACACCACTGTTTACCTCTCTGCATTCTGAAAACTGACCATTTATTCCTACCCTTTCTTTTCTAACTTTTAACCAGTTACTGAGCTGAAGAGGACCTTCCCTCTTATCGCATCACCGTTTGCTTTGCTTAAGAGCCTTGATGAGTAACCTCCTCAAAGGCCTCTGAAAAATTTAAGTACCCTATATCCATTGGATCACCCTTCTCCACATGCTTGTGGAGTCCCTTAAAGAATTCTAGTAGATTGATGAGGCATGATTTCCCTTTACAAAAACAATGTTGACTTTTCTCCCAACAAATTGTGTTAATCTATGTGTCTGATAATTTTGTTCATTCGTGTAGTGTCAACCAATTTGCCTAGTACTAAAGTTAGGTTTACTGGCCTGTAGTTGCCAGGATTGCCTCTGAAGCCTTTCTAAAATAATTGACATCACATTAGCTATCCTCCAATCATCTAGTCAGGCTCTGTGGAGTACACTGGAGTTATAGCAGAAGTTAACTCAGCCTCATATCAAAATCTGTGAAATGAGTGTGTGTACTGAAATGTTTACTGTTTATTCTCTCTGCATATTACAGGATAGTGACTGTTTTCATGCTGGCCACCTGCCTAACATGCCCTGGAAAAGCACAGGTGAGATGAGCCCAAGGAAAACATATACTTTCTTCCTCTAAAGTATTTCATAGCATGAGGCTTACTTGGATAGCAGATGAATAGGAAATCTGTGGTCTGAGGCTTAAATGAACAGGAAGCTATGTGGTCTAGGATTTAGAGTGGAGAAGTTGAAGCCAGCAGGATCCTGGAATCTAAGGTGGACTGTGAACTCAGCAGGAAATTCTTGGAGCAAGTCAGACTTCAAAGAAAACCGGACACTGCCTCTGAACTAAGCGGCCCTTGAAAATGAGTGAGCAAAAGTGCTGACAAAGGAGCTTTGAGTGCTGAGTCCTGCCAGAGAGGACCCTGCATGTTTAGAACTCCTATTGCTCTGAATGGCAGTTCAGGGTGTGGAAAGCTTGCAGGCTCCAACCTTCAGCCTTTCACCTGTGGGTTTGAGAGCCTGGTGATGTCTTCATTCTAATTCCTTGGAATATTAGGAGAGTTGGTGCTCAGGATTGAGGGGTATTATATCTTAATAGAGCTGCTAAAAAAGCTTACACAGTTCCTGTCTGAATTAAGCCTGGCTCAAGCAAATGTTGTTAGTCCTCCATGTTCCTGGGCATCCCATTAATTCTAAATTAGGGGGGGAAATTGAAAGACTCAGATTTGAGCTGATAATCTTGCATTCATTGTTTAGGGCTCTATTTCTAAATGCCTTTTACAAAAGGGTTTGAAACTTAATTATTGGGCTTTTTCGTTGGGCTGACAGTTGACTGCATGTGGCTTTGTTAATTGATATTGTTGCCAACATTAGAGCTGGGCAAGAGACAGTTTTCCCATCCTGTGAAAACGCTAGACACTTCAAAATTTTTTCCCATTCTGAATTGGGATGAAAAGCTAAAAAATATTAAAATGATCACAAAATGAAAATAAATTTTTAAAAAAATTGATTGAGTCAATTGAAATGTTTTCTTTTTATAGTTTTGAAACGTTTCATTCTGATTTTGACAATTTGAATTTTTGTAAACAATGTTTCTAGATTCAAATTAAAGTTCAAAACCTGGAGGAAAAAAAAGGAACCTTTTCATTTAAAAATGTCTAAACAGGACATCCTTCTGACAATTTCTGAACTTTTTTCAATTTTTTTAAAATGACATTTATTGAAACCAAACTAATTCCCATGAGCAATTTGTTTCAACTAATTGGCCTTTTTTGATTAAAAGATTTTTCATCTAAAAGTTCCTAACCAGCTCTAGCCAACATAGACACAGCCACAAGATGAGGATCACGTCACTGTAGCTAGGTGAAGCGGTTAGGAGCACACAGACAGTGACAGTTCATGTGTTTCCTGCCATACCCCTCCTTAGTCCCTTCAAAGATGTCAGTCTCAGGCCTCGTCTACACTGCAGGGCAAAGTCAATGGGAGATATGCAATCTGTGTGCCACAGAATGCATATCTCCCATCGACTTAATTACTCTTACTCACTGCGCTGTCATCACTCCACTGTGCTGACTGGCAATGCTCTCCTGTCGACGCAGCGTTACTCCACTTGGAGGGGTGGAGTTATTGCATCGACACGAGAGCACTTCCGGGATTGATTGAGCAGGTCTACACTGGCCGCTCAGTGAATCCCGATGTAGCATTTTGAGTGTAGACATGGCCTCGGTGTCCTGTTAATTCCATTCTATCACTCCCACCTGCAGTTTATCTTGCTACCAAATATGCATGAAATACTTTTCCTTCTGATTCTGTGATTACACTTATTTCACTGCATTTATCCCTTCTTCCTATACTGTTTTTTTCCCATTTTCAAGCATGTGACGAAGTGAGATTTTCTCCCGTGAAAGCTCATGCGATAAATAAATTTGTAGGACTTTAAGCATGCTTAAGTCGACTTAATTTACTCTGCGTCCACACTGGCATTTCCTTAACTCGACTTAAGCTGCTGCTTAAGTCAATTTAAGGAAATTCAAAGTCGACTTTATAACACCTCGTATAAAGTCGACTTTGAAGCTTAAGTCGACTTTTTAAGTTGACTTAAGTGGTGTAGATGCCCTAAGTCGACTTAGGGCATGGGGGAAGGGAGCTTCCTTCTCGCTGGGACCACGGGGCTTCCTTCTCGCCAGGACTGCTCAAGTCCTGGCAAGAAGGAAGCCCCGTGGTCCCAGCAAGAAGGAAACCACGTGCTTCCTTCTCCCCGGGACCTGCGCTCCAGCCAGCAGCTGGAGCACGGTCCTGGGGAGAAGGAAGCCCCGCACTCCAGCAGCCAGCTGCCGAGCAGCTGCAGCGCAGGTCTCGGGGAGAAGGGGTCCCCACCCTCCCTCCTAGCCAGGACCCTGTGGTCCCGACCAGGAGGAAGAGTGGGAGACCCGCGCTCCAGCTGCTTGGAGCGCGGGTCTCCTGCGCTCCCTCCTGGCTGCGACCGCTTGGTCCTCCCTAAACAGCTGGAGCGCTGGCAATTGCTGGCACAGTGCGCTCCAGCTCCTGGGAAGTCTCCGGAGGCTTCCCAGGACCTGGAGCGCGGTCCCAGCTAGGACGGAGCGCGGGGCTCCCTCCTAGCTGGGACTGAGCAGTCCTGGCCGAAGGGAGCCCCGTGCTCCCTCCTAGCCGGACTGAGTGGTGGTGGCCGGGGAGAAGAAAGCCCCGTGGTCCCTCCTTCTCGCTGGGACCTGAGTGGTCCCGGCAAGAAGGGAGCCCCGCTCCGGCTGCTGAGCAGCTGGAGCACGGGTCCCAGCCCACGTTCCAGCTGCTCAGCAGCCAGCAGCTGGAGCGCGGGTCTCCTGCTCTTCCTCCTGGCTGGGACCACTTGGGTCCCGGGAAAGTTCTTCCCGGGACCCGAGCGGTCCTGGCTAGAAGGGTTCCCTTCTGCCCGGGACCTGAGATGTCCTGAGCAGAAGGGAGCCGAGTGATCCGGGGCAGAAGGGAGCTCCACGGTCTCTTCTCTCCCGAACCGCTCAGGGACTTGCTGCCCCAGGGAGAGCTAGCCCCGTGTGGGGCTGGCTTTCCCTGGACCTACGTAGTCGACTTAGAGTCTAGTGTAGACTCTCTAAGTCAAGTTAGTAAGGCCCACTTTAAGTCGACTTAGGAGTCCTGTGTGGACTCTCTCTAAGTCGACTTAATAAGGTTGACTTATTTAAGTCGACCTAAGTTCCCCAGTGTAGACATAGCCTAAAAGTGTCACGAGACTCCTTTTTGTTTTCCCTTCCCAGCTCACCAAGGCAACACTTTCTACTGATTTCAAATACTTTTAGAAAACTCACTTCTCCCTTGATGCTTGGAAGAAAAACACCACTAGATCCTCCTGCCCTTTGGTTCTTCCAGTGCGTCCTGTCTTCTAAGTCCCTGTCTCATACACTGTCAGCGTAACCTACTGACAGATTGGGTGTCCTTCTCCCTCTACGGGCTGAACAACTGTTACTAGCTGAAGGCCTGATCCAAAACCAGCTGATGTCAATGGGCATCTTTAAACTGACTTCAATGGGCTTTGGAGTGGCCTTTATTGCAGTTACCTCTATAGCTGAAGTGGTAGCCAGCTTGGCTGGCATACTGAAAATCAAGCCCTGAGGATGATCTTTGGGGTGAGGTGAGGGGACTACTGTAGAGCTTGCAACCTTGGAACAAAGCTTCCTCTAAGGATCTGTCTACAGTAGGGTTTAAAGATGTGGTATGAGCAAAGAATCTGTGCATGTGCTAAGGTGACTGAGTTATATCCTAGCCTCCAACTCTGCCATCTTAGCATGCTTTTAAAAGCATATATTGCCTTTTGGACACTAGAGTTTGAGAGTTTATTAGCAAGAACATGTTGCTAACTCCTTTTAACATCCTTTCTCTCCTCATGAAGACAAGACCTAACAGGAGATGTAGTAGCAACAGGCCCAGCCCAAGGGGTTTTGGTGCCCTAGGCAAATTGACTTTGGCACCCCCCACCCCAACCCCACATGTTATAAAGAAGATCCCATATTCATATATTTTTAAAATATAGAAAAAAATTCACTTGCATCTAATTTGGTGCCCCTTAAAGCCTGGTGCCCTAGGTGACTGCCTAGTTCACCTATATGGTTGGACCGGCACTGAGTAGCAATTCCTAGATCTTATGTTGCACTTTTCATCTGCTGATCTTACAGTGCTTTACAAAGCAGTTCAGAATCATTATTTCCATTTGACAGCTGGAGAAACTGAGAGGGAAGCGACTTGGCTAAGGTGACTCAGATTCAGTTTCTGGGTCTGCCACCAATCAATCTCCCCTGAGTCCCATTCTAGTGTCCTATCCAACAGGCTATAACCCACTGGCAGACTAGGTTTTGGCTGTTCCATTAGAGAATGATAGATTGCAACTGTCACCAACTTACAGAAATAGTATATGAGCTACCGCAAGAGGGCTGTGCTACCTGACTGAAGGTTCTGAGTTTAAACCCTGCTAATTGCCCATGTGAGGATTGTTACACAGGTCCTTCGGAGAAGGGACTCTGTTCATTTTTTGTGTACTGTACAGTGCTGAACACATCACACTATCATAATAATTCAAGTGATCATGTTGGGTGGTGTTTTTTTTTTTTGTCATCATACCATTTCACAATCACTGAGTGTCCTTTCTTTTCTTGTTTTAGCAGCAATGCACTAACGGGTTTGACCTGGACCGTGCCTCTGGGCAATGCTTAGGTAGGATTTTGACTGAATCAATTCATTTGAATTGGGGTTCAGGACCCCGGCTTTGTTAAATTAATAATGTGCTACTATCCATGTATTTTGGCTGAAAGGGATGCTCTCGTGTCTGGCAAATATATATCAATTATGCACAAGCCTTTGGAAATCATTCACTTGCATCATTCCTTCAATATGAAATGTCATTGTTCAGGCTGGGTGCAGTGCTCTTCACATGGCTGTGATGAGGATGAGTTTTGGGGCTCAGGCTCATTGCCAGAGGACAGGGATTCAGCATCATAAATACCCGCTACTTGCTACTTTTGGAGTTTCAGCCAAGGGACCATAGATAGGGAGAACCTCTCTCCCTCTAGGTCAGAAGGAAGATGCACTTTGAGGCAGTGTAGGGAATTTTGCTCTTTGCCCATGCAGCATCTTTTCTGTGGATTAACTGTGGACTTCAGGCTCAAAATCTGTCAGTAGAGCACTTTCCAAAAAAATAGAAAGACTAACAAAAAACCTGAGATGTTCTGCCTGAGCAGCATCGCAGTTCCATCTTCTCAGCCAAGCAAATGCTCAGATCTTGCTAATCTCTCTGCATCTTTCTAAGGTCAACTCAAAAAATTCCAGCTCAGAACAAAAAAGTGACCTGACCCAAATCCCCAGTGCTGAACATCTCAAACTCTGTGTGTGGGAGGGAGCTGCAGAGTCCCAGATCAGGATCCAAGTTTCACAGCTGGACAAACCAAACCACCAATGTTTGAAATCTGGATCTGAATATTGTGGCTTGGAAGATCCATTAGTAGAAACAGGCGGGAGCATGCTTTAGCCATATGTAATCAGTGTTTAAACTGAACATCTATAGAAAAGAAAAATGGGTTTTTTTCATGATTGTAAAGTAGAACAAGTGGAACACATGCTACGCTGAAAATATGTGCTGTTTCCTGTTATGATGTGAGCTGAGTTCAAAGTGAGATTCTACAAAGGAAGGCATAGCTTTTCCTAACAAGCCGCATATCACATTTTGTAGCAAAATCCCAAGTAAATCATATCAAATGTGCTGTTCTGTGACTATTTTACATTAAGAAACAATTATGGAAATTGCTGATCTAACTGCCATTCTATTACTACATCCTTCCAGATATTGATGAATGTCGGACTATTCCTGAGGCCTGTAGAGGAGATATGGTGTGTGTTAACCAGAATGGTGGCTATTTATGCATTCCCCGAACAAATCCAGTTTACCGATCACCGTATCTGAATCCTTATTCAAACATTTATCCACCACCTCCAGCATCCAACTACCCCACAGCTACAAGACCTCTGATTTGTCGGTTTGGTTACCAAATGGATGAAAACAATCAATGTGTGGGTAAGTAGTAGAACACTTCATACATTTTAAGGCTAGAAGGGACCATTATGATCAATCTAACCTGCAGCATAAAAGAGCGACATGTTACAGAGCAGCTGTTCTCCATCACTGTGTTGGGACACATTACTGTGTTGCCACATAATGGTAAGTTTGTCACAGAGAGCTGGGGAGATGGCTGGATTTGGCCTAGGGGGAGTGGGCCAGCCTGTCCTGTTGGGTCACAACACACTGCCAAGTATGTCACGAACGCAAAAGGTTGAGAACCATTGTTATAGAGTAATTGTTGCTCAAGGTCTGATAACTTGTGATTGAACTACAGCACTTTTCATAGAAGGATATCCATTATGCTGCTTTTATGGTCTTAGTTCATGGCAAACAAAGATGTTTTCTCCAGTCTGCATATTTTCTTTAAAAATGAAAATCCATCCTGGTGATTTGAAAGATGACTGTCAAGGCATTTATTGGCTCATACAATATCTATATTTTACTCTCATGAGTCTGTCCTTGAGAGAAAGAAGGGTCCTATGTGTAAAGAACTGAAGCAGGACTTGGGAGCTCTAGGTTTAATTCCTGTGTGACCTTGGGCAAGGTTTCTGATCTTTGAGTTGCTGATCCTCATTTGTAGAATGTGTATAACAAGACTTCCTTTCTTCCACAATTTGTCTCCTTTTCTGTTTAGACTGCAAGCTCTTTGGGACAGAGACTCTCTCTTATTATATGTATGTCCTAGGGTTGTAAAAGGTTAACGCTTTAAACAGCTGATTACCATTTAAACTGGGGAAAGGGGAGGAAGGAGAGGGGACCAGCAGATGGGCTATCTCCATACCAGAGAGAGCAGATGGGTAGCTCTTGGTGGTGGGAAAGCATGGAGCTGGGGGTAACAACAGCTGGGCTCTGCTCCCCGCAAGAGTGAGAGGTGCGGAGCCCAGTATGGGGGAAGGAGGCATAGCTGGGCTCAGCTTGGCTCACCACGAGTAAGAGCTGCCCAGCTACCAGGGCTGTGGGGAGCCAAAGCTAGGCAGCTCCCACTTGAGGAGCCGAGCCTGGCACAGCCCCCGCTCAGCGTTTAAATATTCTATTTTTAGAATGTTTAAACAGATTTTTAATTAAACAAATGTTTACATCTCTAGTATGCACAGGGCTTAAAATTAGCGTTATTACTAGAATTAATGTAGTGCCTAACGGCCTCAACTAAAAGTGGGCCCACAAACATACAATAAGAAACAGTCCCTGCCCCAACAGAACTTCGATCTTAGTTGGGGCCTCTATGCACTACTGTTAACACAAATAATAACTATTTTTATTGTTTCCTCTAGTTTTGGTAGCTTTTCTAGAGTTTCAGCTTTTGGGCTTGATTCTGACCCCACATATGCCAACTTCACTCAGTTCTAGTGCTGACTATCCATGGAGTTACTCTTGATTCACATCAGTTTGTGAGAAAGAATCACAACCAATTTTGTTTACTTTTGCTTTTCCAGCGTCAAGAGTACAGTTTGCAAGCCAAATTCTGAACTGACACTGGTGTATCAAACATAATGCCACTAATCAGCTGAATTACTTTGGTGTTAAACTGGTATGAGGGAGATCAAGCTGAGGCTCTGAGTGTTATGTAGCGCAGGTGTCAAGGGCCCAGAATTTGTCATTGACTGTGCAACCACTGTTTTGCTACATTTCTGTTATCCCAACTGTAAAATGGAGATAGAAAATAGAAAATTTTCAGTCAAAACTGTTGGAAAATTTGGGTTTTCAACAAAGCAATTTTTTATGAATATAACTGCTTTTCACAGGAAAAAAAAATTTTTTTCACTGAAAAATTTAATGCTTAAATCCTGAAATAATTCTATTTGGATATGCTGCTTCAGTGCTTGGTAAGAGTCAAAGTTCAATTTCATCATGTTCCTGTTCTCCTCTAAGGGCTCAGTTATATCTCCGATGATACACAGCCAGGGACTCCCAACATGCATTGCCTCCCCTTTCCAAGAGGGGAGACCGTGGTGCATGATGGGAGATACTGTTTGATTGGTCACTAGGTAACTGGAACTTAAATCATCCAAATTACAATTGCTACAAGGGAAGCATATCTGAATCAAAATATTTTGGTTTTCAGCCAAAATATTTCTGGATTTTGGCAGAAAATGTTTTGTTTTTGAATTTTGCCAAAAAATTGAATTTTTTGTGAGTAGAAAAAAAATCCATTTTCCAACCAATAATAATAATAATAATAATAATTAATAATCGATGTTATGAAGTTTAATTAGTTATTTTTTTTGCTAAGAATTTGAAATCTCCAGATGACAGGTGTTGTGAGTGAAATACTGCATTTCACAAATATTTTAACTAATCTTACTGATCCTATTGAATGAATACACATCAATTATTAGGTATGTTGCTTTAGAGCAGGGGTCCTCAAACTACGGCCCGCGGGCTGGATACGGCCCGCCAAGGTCATTTACCCGGCCCCCGCCCCTGCTGCGGCCACGGGCAGCGCTGCGTCCAGTTCCCGCAGGGCGGAACAGGCAGGCTCAGGGCCGGGGCATGTGCGCGCGCCTGCCTGCCTGCCCCATGCGGCCGGGGCAGCGGGGTGGCCGTGGCCGGGGCAGGCTCCCGGGCTCCCACCCGCCGGCCGCCTCGACTTCCCGGCCCGGGGCCGGGGTCGGCTACGCTCCGCTGACAGCCTCGGCCTCCCGGCACAGGGCCAGGATCGGTCTCCGGTGCCGGGGTCTGCTCTGCCCTCCCGGGGCCACATTCGGGTCCCTGCCGCTAGCGGCCTCGGCTTCTTTCTTTCATTTTTTTTTCTTCTTTCTTTTCTCGGCTTCTTTCTTTTCTCCTTTCTCTTCTTTGCCTTCCTTTCTCTCTCTTCTTTGCCTTCCTTTTTCTTTCTTCCTTTTTCTTTCCTCCTTTCTCTTCTTTGCCTTCCTTTCTCTTCCCTTCTCTTCTTTGCCTTCCTTTTTCTTTCTCTTCTTTCCTTCTTTCTCTTCCTTCCTGCCTCCTTCTTTCTCTTCCTTCTTTCCTTCTCTCCG